>DVZN01000488.1:0-12950 GCA_018237365.1 Caria ino melicerta
CAATGAGGCTGAGATACTTTTGAGGTGCTATTTTTTAATAATTCACCGATAATTTCGAAAACACCGATGATTAAAATACTCGTCAATCACTGACAAAATACGAACTTCGTATCACATTTTCATGTTGTTGGTAGACATGGTGTGAATTTCAAAAATACGTGTTTATATTGTCAGTAATTGACGAGTATTTAATTCATCGGTAATTTCGAAATCATCGATGAATGTTTAAAAATAGCTCACATGAAAGGGACAAAACATTAATAGTATTTTGTTTATTACTTAAGTTTGCACTTCTGTCTTATTCCTAACGATATAAATTCCTAATAGTAAATTTTAAAACGTATTCATGTAATTCTGATTCTAGTACAAAAACCATCACGCTATGAGGTACAAAAAATAATCGCATCGTCTTCTTTTGGTGTCAAAGATTGTATATATTCTTCTTTTGGTACACCACGTAAATGAAAAGTAAGACATTTAGGTCTCTAAAAACTACCATGATATTACTCACAACGACTTACAGTTTTTGTCTCTTTCGGTGGCACACCCGCCCTGTCGTAGTCTTCATGTTTGTCCATGTGCTACAATGTCTGCACTCTGCGATTAATTTGACATTGACATTTCAAACCAAAGTTTTCATGTGTCGAGGATGGTAGTGTCCTGAAAATTCTTAAACTTTTTTAAAGTTAACAAACTATTTTTTAGAACAGTATTTTTATTGTAAATGGTATAATAAATTAATTTACTGTCGTAACTGTAAAAGTAAATCCTTTGATAATAATATTACTGCGAATAGTTTATATTTTAAAGTCTCAACACGCGGTCAAATAGTAAACAATTTGAAATAAAATAAATTTAAGAAATTTGGAATAATACATTTAAACAAAATGTGTGAAAATGTTTTGGTGATTGGCAGTGGAGGTCGGGAGCATGCTTTATGCTGGAAATTAGCTCAGTCTTCTTTAATTAACAAATTATACTGCGCTCCCGGTAGTGTCGGTATTTCTTCCATAAATGAAAATGTAGAGAGCGTAGAACTTGATATTAAAAATTACCCGGTAAGTATTTTTAAATACAACTTATATATTCTTATTTAAATAGTAATTAGCAAATTCACTAGTAACATTTTCAAATAAATTTTGAAAATGCTTAATTTGTTTAATTATGTTAAATTTTATTTTTTTACGTAGACCATATGTGCACTTGTTTTGTACATGGAAATATGCCACTTTTATAAATATTTATTAGAAATAAAAAATATAAAACTGCTCATGATCAGAGTTTTTGAATAGAATACAATTATAAAAAAATTTGAGATAATTTATTAAGTAGGTGTAGGGTGGCTAAATTTTTTTTAAAGCTTAACTTTTCCTCCTGTCCAAGTGTCATAAAAATATTGTTCATGGAAAATCTATTCAGAATAATTTCTACAATTTCAGATATTACTTAGTTCCAACAAACATACAGACAGACATACATGCTATCAATTTTAAAATTGTTATTTTGTCAAATATATTTTATATACTTTCACATACACAGATTAAAAATTTAGTATTTTGATGTTGGTATAAATCAGAGGTTCTCAAACTTTTCCTCTTGATCCTTACATCACTATTTTTAAATAATTGTATGGAACCCTCTGTGCGTGAGCTGGACTCTCACTTGGCCAGTTTTTTATGTATGTTTACCAATTTTCACAATTTTTATTTATTTGAAAACTTAAACTCTTCAAGTTACAATGATAGGATTTAAGGAAAGGAAGAAAAACATTTATATTTTGCTGACACATACAATTTTTTTTCTTCAATACTTCTTACTAATACTTCAATACGTCATAAGTTTTGAAGTTTTTTTTTGTTTGAAAGGGTATTCCTCTATTCGGTACCGATAAAATTGAAATAATTGAGGTGAGTGATGCATTAAACATATGTAATGAGCCGACTGTACTATCTTATAAACAAACGCAGTAAATGTCACTTAATAATAAGCTGACTCTTTACAAAACATGCATTTGGCCAATTCTGTCTTACGTGAGTGTTGCATTTGCACACACTTACCCCTCACATTTGAGATAATTACAAATAATACAAAGCAAATTTTTACGTATTGCCATGGGCATTCCGTAGTACATACGTAACGCAAATTTGCATTGTGACCTAGAATTGACCTCCCTGAAACAGCATTTCAAAGAGCTATCCGAACGCTACTTTGAAAAAGCTGCTGTTCACCCTAATTAATACCTTGGTGAAAACCGCTGTGGACTACACCCCGACCGCGGGCGTGCCAACAAAGTTTAGAAGGCCCCGTCATGTACTAACGGATCCCGACGATCCAATAACGGTGGCTAAAGCCAATCTCATAGGTAACAACTGCACACAAAACACACTGTCGCCACCGGTCTCGGCGACGAAGACCCCTTTCTTCGAGCCACAGATACCCCGTCCACCAGTAGTTGTAGTCAGAATGTAGCACTAAGCCGAGGTCCCGTCTCGCAGGAGACAACCCTTAGTGTGGGCGTTGTAGAAGTCCCACAAGAGTAAATAATTTAATCTCGGGTTGGGCACTCTGCTCGCCCAAAAATGCCTGGTGACGTTGCGAAGCCGCTCTGGCTGGCAACTATTGTCATTTAAAAAAAAATGCATTAAATTATTTGATAAAAAGTAAGTAACACTATATTCCTCATAAATCATCAAATGATGTTTTATGTGAGAGAAGGCAAACTGGCAAATGGTTCACCTGATAGCAAGACCAAAGTACTCACAGATGTGTTGCCAATCTTTTAGAAATGAGTACACTCTTTTCTTGAAAGTCCCTAAGTATCATTTGGAAATACTTGGGTAGCTGGTTCCACAAAGGTATTGTACTTACTCTTCAATGAAAAAATACTCTTAATTTTTTTTAAGTAACTTCAATAGGTTATTTAGTAGGGTCAATACACTACTTTGGAATGATAGTATTTTTTGTATAATTATATTGGAAAACTGATATTATTTTTAGGCAATAGCAGAATGGTGCAAACAGAATTCAATAAAATTAGTAGTGGTTGGACCTGAAGATCCACTGGCAAATGGTATTGTAGATGCACTCACAAAACATGGAATAAAATGCTTTGGGCCAACGAAAGCTGGAGCGGAGATAGAGGCAAATAAAGACTGGTCAAAGAAATTCATGATGAAATATCAAATACCTACTGCCAGATTCCAATCTTTCACTGATGCAAAATCTGCTAAAGAATTCATTTTAAAGTAAGTGTTTTAAGTTTAAATCTCATTTTTAAAGCATTAATGCTTTGTACAAAATAAGAGCTTATATATGTTTTTTATAAAGATCATGACTTTTAAAGGTGGCCATGTATAAATTATTGACCATCTCGCTGGCCAAGTGGTAATGTAGTTGAATAGCAAGGCTTGGGTTCGATTCCTGATGGAAGCGGACATTTGTGTGATGAACATAGACATTTGAATTTTTGGGTTTGGACATTTATTAAATGTATACTGGTATTTATATATGGTTTTTTATGTATGTATTCTATATATAATATCATTGACTAAATCTATAACACCAGCAAATAATAATTTGCTTACTTTGGGGTTAGATAAATATGTGTGATTTGTCCAGAGATATTTATTTTTCTTATATTAATTGACTACACTAAGATTTCAATCTATAATATATTTATCAAAACACATGCTTGTACTTTTACACAAAACCACATTTAATAATTATATTACAAGCAGGTTACGCTTTTCACAGCATCATCAGGACTATATTCTCACATTTATTATTAACTAGCTGTTCGCGTGGGTCACAAACATCCCATACAACAACCACCCCATCCAACCTCACACAATCCCACCCTAAATTAAACAGGATAAAAAGTAGTCTACAAATGCAGGTGGGTGGGGACATCCCCCCCACACCACCACCACCACCACCACCACCACTTGTCCTTCAATCACGCAAAATCTACTGGACGGATTTTGATGAAATTTGGTGTGTTTGTAGATTGTACCACTGAGCAACATATAGGATACTTTTCCGACTACACCAAAAGGGAGGCGATGTTTTTTGAAAAATTTGATAATATGTATCTGTGTCACTTACACATTATTTGATTGGTAGATTGTAATAACATTTGATAGGGAAGTAGATTATAGCATCCCTCAACATATTGATAATATTAATCTGACTGCGCAAAAAGGGAGGCAATGTTTTTTTGAAAAATATGATAATATGTATCTGTGCCACTTTCGCAATATTTAACTGGTAGATTGTAGTAAAATTTGGTAGGGAAGTAGATTATAACACCCCTCAACATAAAGGATAGTTTTTATCCGACTGTGCCGAAACAGAGGCAATGTTTTTCATTGCCTTCGATTAAATTTAGCAAGAAAGTGGAATATAGCACCCAGCCGCAAACAGGCTTGTTTTTATCCATCCGACGAAGTCGTGGGTGAAAGCTACTTTATTATATGTATAGATAAAATATTTTTTAATTGTGAATATTTGTGGTTAAAATTCTGATTAAATATACTGTTGGTCGGTATTAAAAATAAACAAACTCCCAAACTGTCTTTTGGGTCACCGGTGCAATGTTGTCAACATAGAAATTTTTCCCACAAAAATGGGGATTTCATTAATTCATTTGCCTGTTACAGTTCACACTACTGGCCTCCACCTAAATATAGGCCACCCCCAGTGTGTTTTGGGTAAATTGGGGGAGTTTTGCTCATAGTCACCATGCTGGGCAGGTGGGTCAGTGATTTCGTTATTGTTAGGGACTGTGTTGTCTGTAATTTGCCTTTTACTATATCTACAGGCAGCCATGGGGTGGTGATATTCTAGTCTCTCAACACTACATGACACACTCAGATTAATTAAATCAAATTAAAGCACATTGGGAATACTGTTACAAACATTTGACCTACAGTGTACATAAATACAAAAATCTTGTTATTGACAATATTTTATTTTTCATGAATTGGAGAAAATGACAAAAAGACTGATTTTTTAAGGTTATACTTACTGCCTTTAGCTTGTCTATTGGATATTGTTCTTGTTCCAATATCTTGTCCATTATGCTTACCTCACTTATTCACTTTTCAATTTCTGCTTAAAGGTAAAGTCTAGTCAACTAAACATATGCCTTTGCAGTTATTGAATAGTGTTTTTTGAAATATTTTTTGAATGTCAAAGTTTTTCTTTAAAATATTTTTGAATCTATAAGTTTTTCTTTGAAATATTTTTTGAATCTATAAGTATTCAATTTTCTATTAGTGCCCCATACCCAGCACTGGTTGTGAAGGCTTCTGGTTTGGCAGCTGGCAAGGGTGTTGTAGTGGCAGCAACAAAAGAAGAAGCCTGCCAGGCTGTGGACGACATCCTGACTGAGGCAAAGTATGGTGCGGCTGGAGAAACGGTTGTTATTGAAGAATTACTTGAGGGTGAAGAAGTATCGGTCAGTACTAATTAGATGTTTTGCTTTTCTCATACTTAACTGGACCTCTAATTTTTTTTAGTATAAAACAGTATCTCTCCTATTCTACATAGGAGGATAGGATGGAGTTGTCTTTCCCTGTTAGTGCCCTGACTAACAGAGAAGACAACTCCAGGAAATATGAGTCCTCTAAAATGTGTCCATAATGGATGAAATATGTTATGTCTGTTTATTGTATCTGTATATTGCCTGTCAAGTAAGGTGCTGCACACACTATCACTAATAGTCACGTTGCTAATGTCTTGTTGAATGTATACTTACCTCTTATGAAGTGTCTGGCGGGAAGGCAGATGATCTTTTCTACAAAGGGGACGCTGACCAATACGATAGATATTTTTTTTGTATTAGTCCATATAATGTAGTTTAACATAAAATAATCTTATTTCAATCCAGGTTCTAGCGTTCACTGATGGCGAGACGGTGTCAGTAATGCCTCCAGCGCAAGACCACAAGCGCGTGGGGGACGGCGACACCGGGCCCAACACTGGGGGCATGGGGGCGTACTGCCCCTGCCCACTCATTACACCGGAGCAGCTCGCTGACGTCAAGGACCAGGTCCTGCAGCGTGCCGTTGACGGTTTAAAGGCTGAAGGCGTCAAGTATGTTGGTAAGTCGCTAGATTTCAGTTCTTTCTGTCCGAGTGGTGTTCGTAGTTGCCTTATCACATCAACGAACAGTCTCAGGTTTGATTTTCGACGAGGGCTTGCATTTATGTGACATTCGCATTTCTAGGTCTGGGTCTTTATTAAATTTATTCTGGTATTTATATATGTATTTCTATGTGCAATATCGTTGACTAACAAACAAATAAGCAAATAATTAGCTTACTTTGGGGTTAGATCAATATGTGTGATTAGTCCAGGGACAGATATTTATTTGATGATTTAATTTTAATCAATCAATATTTTTGAAATATTTTTAATTTGAAATATTCTAATACTGTAAATGTTTTAAAGATTATAAGTTAAGCATTGTAACTTATATAAATTAAGTTAACGTCGTATGATGTTTAAATCACTATTAAAGAACTAAATTATCATAATATTGATACGATCATAATAAATGTTGGTAACTAAATTGCTAACAATTTTTTTAAATAACAATTTTTTTTAATAAACAGCATTGATAACAAATTTTTTAGATAAGCACTTCCATAAATGCTTACTAAAATAAACTAACTTGGTTATTTATGAGATATCACAGCTTTTTGCAATAGAAAGAGTATGTTGTGAGATTTCCTTTTTTACACATTCTGTTTCTAAAGGGAATTAGGGATCACAAAAACTAGAATGTGTATTCACTGTAATAAAATAGCTTATTTTGCTGTGGGAATATCGAAACCGTTAAGTGTAAAAAAGTATTTTATGTAATTCACTTTAAGCACATTATATCTACTATATAAATCTGTCTGTGTATGTTTTCGTTAAATTGTCTGTCTGTGTATGTTTTCGTTAAATTTCGTAATTTATGTTTGTTTTATGATCTATACTTTCCATGATCAGCGCTTGGTGAAATTGTATTTTGATTTGATGAATGTGGAGGAAGCTAGGCAAGTATGTAGGAGTCGTGACACTTGGCACACGATAATATCTGCCTACCCCGTAAGGGACTTGGCGTGAAGATATGTATGTATGTTATGATACGATAGTTTCTATCTTTAACAATCTATTAATTAAATTTCTATATGCTTTCTTATAATGTAAGAACTGTTTTATTGATTAGAATCGGATATTCTCGTATGTAAGGACACAATGATTATGGAATAAAAGGCTATACTAATATAGAATACTTCGTGGTGGTTTCTCCTTTCAAGGATAGATCAACAGCCTACTATATCTACGAACCTATCGATACTCTCTGCCTACCCCGTAAGGGACTTGGCGTGAAGATACGTATGTATGAACAGCCTACTTGCCCCAGGCTTCTTCCTGTCACAATGATGTCCTTCGCCTATAATATCACCTAGCCTCTTCTTCCGTGCCCTCCAAGGGCAAAGGTGTAGCCATTTTGTACGATGCTTAACATCCTGGCTTCAGGTTGGCAATGCTTAACTAATGTATATCTTCGGTGTCTATAGAGAGTCTGTATTTATTACCATCAGGCAACCCGTCTGTTTGTTAGTCTTTCAAAAATGAATAACTCAAGACACATTATAATAAATAAATAAAAGGGATCAGAAAATGAAAGGCTTAGTAGGAATCGACAAACTATACCAGGGCAACAGAAACCAGCGCGTTACCATAACAACTGCGGCAGGGGTATCCAGCCTCGCGAGCCCGGTCCCGGCCGAAAAACAAGTTTTTGTGCGCGCCCTACTACCAGCAGCTGTTTTCCTACACAAAGTAGGTATATATACTTATAATAGAGTTTTCAGTATCATCCATTGTGTATGGTTTTTCAATATTTAGATATTATTTGAAGAGAATAGAAATACGTATCTAATAACCGCATGTAATGGTCACTTTTCAATATCTAGAAAGGTTACTTTTAGACGTTAATGATATTTATCGAAATTTGATATTTTTTAGAACTTTTCAACAAACCACACGTATATTTTTCATAATAAATATTTACTTACCTATATATTTTACCCACTTTTTTATTTTTACTAGACTATTTTATCAGAAAGAACAGCCTCAGGGGTATTAAAATATTATTTAGCAAAGCCGTAATGTATAATAATTAGAAGTTACGACAGTACAAACGAATGTTGCTTCTTATTATTTTTTGAGGTATAATGGGAAAAGTTTTGATGGAGTTTCAATAATTACATAATGATTAATTTTTTTTTACAACTGATCGAAGGAAAAGAATTGTAGTTCTAGCTTCTGATAAAAGATGGCGCTACTTGTTACTTGGAAGCATCTTGTAAACTAAAACGTATATGTATTTCATTTTTTTTGAGTAATTGATTTTGGACAATCTCACAATTGCGTTGCCGACGTTTTAGGATTGTGTGAGCTTGATAAACAGTGTGATGCAAAACGATGATATATCACTACATAGTAAAAATTAAAGTCGCTTCGTGTTTGTTTGTCTCTATGTATGCTTAGATCTTTAAAACTACGTAATGAATTTTGATGTAGTATTTTTAATAAAGAGAGTAAATGATTCAAAAGGAAAGTTTATGTCTATAATACATACATAATACATTCAAGAAACACTGATAATTTTAGGGGTTTCTAATGTGATGCATGTGAGAGTCATTTTGTAGTATATTTATTATCAGTTTTCCACCCGTGCGAAGCCGGGGCGGATTGCTAGTAGGTACATATAGGTATTAAAAGAATATTATCATAGATAAAAGCCGAGAATTTTAAATATTTATTACTATATTGCACTTGTGCATGACGGATACTTATGAAGAATAAAAAAATACCTATTTTTATAGATAGCAAAAAAATGATATATCATTGAAATTGTAGTCGAATTTCGTGACTATGCGACCAATAGTTAAGAAATCTTTATATTGCTCTATGTCCGTGTTATATACGATAACTTTCGAGATGATAAATATTTTATTAGTTTGGCAGATGCTAGCAAACGTTAAGTAGCAAACGGAATCTCCTCTTCCTTCTCAATAAATACCCCATTCTTTCGCAGTATATAGCATTCAAGTTTTAATAAATATTACGTGAATATTGCTCAATGGCCGGGATTATTAAGAATTTACAACTTTTACTTAGAAGTCGGAAAGATTTGGAGTCTTAGAGTGTCGCATGCGGTGTTTCATAGGCGCGTGTGTGCGGGGAGGTTTAGGGTGTGCGGCGCCGCAGGGGCGCTCCCACCCCCGATCGATACTGGTCAACGACCCGCGCCACCGGTGCATTGGCAACCCCTGGCCGCCTCGCGAATTTAACCCACATTCGAGCTAATTAAACATATCACCAGGAAATCATCGTCAAGGACTGGTCACCGTAGCATTGTAACTTACTTGTGTGCTATGCCTATGTTAAGTGTGACGCTGACAGTGTTTGCAGTTTTGTTAAAAAAAAGTAATACCTATGTATACAGTAATTTTATTTAATAACGGTTCTTAACGCGTATATGTACTTATTAAGTATGCACGACGTATCAACCAACATACATTGGTCGTACATATTTAATTCAATATAAACTACAGAGCAAAATGTGTATTTTAGAAAACTTTAAGTAACAAAAAAAATGTAAAATTTGTTTTTTTAATCTGTTTGCAAAAGCCGTACTTGTTTGCAAGAGGTAATTTTATCTCCCATGATCACATCTATATATACTTACTAAAAATATATATCCCTCGATTTATTTTAAACACAATTCATTTGAGGCAATTCATGTGTTTTTACAAGATTTTTAATACGCCGTTAAGCATAAAGATTATTATGCGTAACTAAGTATATATATCATACAAAAAATGCCTTGCCTTTGCCTCGTAAATAAATAAGTGTACTGGGTAAGGTGTAGAACTCTTGTCCATTTCTCTACATGTACAACGATGAAATTTAAGTGATATTGTTAGTTCTAATTTGACATATAAAGCAATTCTGCATTTTGCCCCTAACAACCGGTATGGATCACCCCTTACTGGTTAAAGAAATTCTAACGCACTTAGAGAACTACTAATCATCTAGGTTAGATTTAACATAAAAGGCAAAAATACTTAACGCACAGTTCAAACCATTTCACTGGTCGAACCCGGTCTAGATTTGAACACAGACAACTTGTAACCAGTTAAAAAACGTCTGTTCTAATTTTTTCTCCAAAGAGGACAAAATAGCGGTGGCCTTAGCCTGCAAAGACATTGCGGCATCTGTAATTTTTTTTATAGCAGAAGGAGGCAAACGAGCAATTAGGTCACCTGATGGTTAAGTACCCATATCATAAAAGTTCATTTAAAAGTATTGAAAAAGTAACTTGACACTTTGCGAAACGAATGTGAGGATCTCTTGATTATTATTTTGTAAATACAAAGAGCTTTCTTAATGTAATTAAATCACATATTTGTAGAAAAATATTACAAAAATAAGTCGGTTCCGTTTTAGCCGCGGCGGCAAAATAGGTTTTCCTGATATTTCCACGCGGCCATTGCACTCTGCTTACATAACACTAGGGGTACAGAGGTAAGGAGAGGTGAGCGCGTAACAGAGTCATAAGTCAACGAACCCTGTTCAATCTGAAAGCGGCCGTACCATGATCACAATAGGCTTGCTATTGTAATAACTTGAAGAAAGGAGAGCGCTATGGAATGATTAATGGTGCGTCTTTAGGTGTGCGGTTAGGGGTAGCGCGGGGCAGGACGGGGTTGATCGAACTGAATTTGGACGCGTTCAACGCCCGTTTGACATTTGTTTGTAAGTAAAACCCATTTTTACATTAAATTCATCAAGACTTTCTATTTATAAATGGGAAATTACTTATAGATACCGGCGTTTTTTTCGGCCGTGTTTTTTTAATTATTAAAATTTCGTCTCATTACTGAGAAGGAAGAGGCAGTTTTATTGGAATTTATTGTATTTTGTTCAGACGAGAAGTGTAGTATTTATTAGTAAAGCAATCATCGTACTATGTATATTTTCGAGTATACTGAATCTCTTTTGACGAGTTTAGGCAAATTTGCACTACTGTGCCTAAGCTCTTGAAATAGCTTACTGTGACAATCTGAGACTATAAAAAACATTTATACATGTCAATAACTTGATGCTAATTCAACTTTAAAAATGGCTGTTCCTTTACACATGTTCAATTTAAAAAAATATATTGTTATTGGTTTGTTCGGATAAAATATTAATGGACCAAAAATATAGTATGTGATCTTTGTAGGGTAAAATGTATATTATAACGCTGTTATTAAACTGACACAAAAAGATGTAATGTATTAGACTAAACTCCTACATCCTAATGAATATTTCTCATTGATAATGCTTTCCACCGTCAATTTTAAATATTTTGAATTTGGAACAGATGACGCTTTGCTCCAGTAACGACGTTGCATTCAAGCGAATTGCGACCTAAATTTCACAGCAACTGGGTTGAAAATATGACAAGTAATCCTTTTGTTCTAATATATTCATAAGCACAATACGGGAACTTGAAGCAAATAACTAACGACTTTGTTCCGAGACGATAGAACATAATTTAGATTAAAAGTAACTGCATATATGAAAGAGATAGCGACTTTCCGTCTGTCCGTCCGACATCTAAGACGTGTTTCCGAAGAATTTGAACTGGTTGTTTTTTGGTGTCTGCTGTCCTTTTTACATCTATCCAAACTCTGCCGTGTTGCAAAGTTACTGTAATTTTATATATACCTAATGGCAAATAAAATACACTTATATACCGATTTGTAAATTAAAAATCCATAAATGATTTATTTGACGTAAAAATGGCTATTGGTTTTAAATAATTGATACATTTATATACTAACTAGGGTCTCGCTCGACTTTACACGGGTGCAAAATTCATATGTATATACTACAGAATGTCTACACAAACATCATTTATACCTCTAAAATTGTCAGTGTTTATCAATTATTTTATGTTAATTTTAATTATTTAATTATTTTATGCTTGTATGGCACATAATAAACCTTCCTCTTGAATCACTCTATCTTTAAAAAAAACCGCATCAAATCCGTTACGTACTTTTAAGAATCACGTAGCGACTTTATTTAAGTAGCGAACGCTGAAAATATTCTAATCCCATGAACACGTTACACTGTTCTGACGAATCAAATAAGTCTACATCTGTTATTAAAAACATTTTTTTTTCGTTTTCTTGTACTTTGTCTTGTGGTGAGGCAACGTAGAATAACACCACCCCATGTCTACCCGTGGATATCGTAACAGGCGATAAAGAGCCCGTCCATAAAATGGGCAGCAGCTTCCCATACAGACAACACAGTCCGTAACACACATACACTGCGGTCACCAACCTGCCTGACCAGCTTGGAGACTTAGGGCCAATTCCTGGTACTAGGGCAAGTTCTACATCCATCATTGCACTGCAATAGGCTGTTGTATTCATAAATCACTGTTTATATTTGTGAATATAAAAAGTCATACATATACTTGCTTTTCATTTTATCGGGAACAGACAGACAGACTTCCGCCAAGTCTGAATAGTATTGATAATTTATAAATAAAATATGAAAATATGTGTCATTCACAACTCACAACACATGATCTCTACAATATATTATAAAGCTATAGATGCGTTATACGCGCTTAATTTTGACTAGAATAATAGAAGGCTTGTAATTTGCCAGTTTCATCTGTTAAAATATTTTAACAATTTGTATTAAAAATGCCTACTGTGTTTACAAAGCTTGAAATATTTATACAAGCACCGTAAAAACATTTCTTTTCATGCGAAAGAATTATAAATACTTACATCTTCCATATCTTCCCCGTGTTGGTCCAGGCTCCTTTGCAGAATAGACCATCTGCCTTCCTGCCAGGCAGCTCGTAAAAGGCGAGC
>DVZN01000489.1:0-12945 GCA_018237365.1 Caria ino melicerta
GTCCTCTCGTGACCACGGTCCTTGTAACAGGATCGAAACGTCGAGATATAAAAACAAGTAAGTTTTAAACGTGTTTTTGATCCGTTATTGTCATAACTATTTAATAGCGAACTCTGTTTCAAATCCCGACGAGGTTGGGAATTCGTGTAATTAAAACAGAGGTTCGTATTTCTGTGTCTTAAGTGTTTATTAAATCAATTCTGGTATTTAAATAGTATGTATTTCTACGTATAATATTGTTGACTTATGCTCATTTAACCTCTAAGTAAGCAAATAATTTGCTTACTTTGGGGTTAGATCAATTCGTGTAATTTTTCCAAGGATATTTATTTAACTTAAGCTTGCCTCTTACCAGCTGTCTGCCAGGGAGGACCAGTACGGGAATTAAATAGCATCATGATTTTTTTTTCTCTAGGCCATTAGAACCGCAACCCGCTACCCACTTGGCCCGTGAATTTATGATCAAAACGCGAAGACGGAAGGGGCTCAGCGAAGATGTTTCCATCAACAAGTTCTTCGACGACCCTATGTTGTTGGAACTGGCGAGACAAGATGTACAATTTAATTAGTTAATAAAATTAAATTTATGTAAAAATATTAATATTTTTTTCACACCAACTTAAAATGTTTACTTAAGGAGGTTTGATTCGCTTATTATCGTAATTCGCTTACCAAAAGACATTATACACCTACACTACATGTATTATATTTTTACATTTTAGTTATTTGCGGGAAATGACTACAAAATAACATTCATATAGAAATAACAAGGAAATCGAAATTAAGAATTTGTATGAAAAATTCTAGTTTCAATTTATTAATTACTATCTGAAACCTGTGACTTCGTCCGCGTGGGTCTTTAACAACTAATGAATTAGTTTTTGCACAGATTCTTAATTCTTTTTTGAAAATATAAGAAGCCCGAGTTACTCGTTTTGACATCAGTTATTTGCCAGTGACAGTCTCGCCAAAATCGGCTCAGCCATTCCAGAGATTACTCGGAACAAATAGACACAAAATTCTTAAAAAATGTCATTTTGGTATATATACCGTGAACATTTGAATTTAGTAAAAAGAGGTTATTTTAATATTACAAACATACATTCCAATTTAATTTATGTGTATAGATTTAATGTATAAAAGTTTACATTTTCCCGCAAACAACTAAATGGTAAAAATATATTATAATTATATTTACATAAAATTGTTGTCTTGTAAAATCATGTTGGCAAAACTTTTTGCATGGAAATAGAACCGCCATAACACAATTAAATATGCCAGAGACAGTGACACACATTCGTTCTGCATCTAACATCAGAAGTGGGTATCGACCATGGTAGGTATTATAATAACAATTATTCTAAGGTTGCGAATCCATATTTGACTATCACACTGGCTCTGTCAAGACTAATAGCCATTTTACACGATCGGGACCAACCACCAATAAAGGCCACTTTGGTTGAGTTAGAGTAAAAATCAACCGTGTGGAAATTGGTTGTTATTCTTTTTCAATTTTAACTTTGTTCGTAAGTCCAACCAAAGTGACCACTGTTGATGGTTGATTCCGATCGTGTAGAATGGCTATAATCATGACAAACCATGGACAAACCTTGACGAACAGCAATGTCTAAGTGCTATGATATTAATTTATTAAAAGTTACTAACAAAATTAAAAAGTAACTTAGGGCCTTTTAAGCGAGAGAAGTTTTTTTGGGGATGAGTTACTGCCAGTCAAGGCGAACCTAGCGTCTTGTAATGAGACTACATACTTTTTCTCGTAATAAGTTTGGTTTCGATTATACACTCTTTATCTACGATCGATGATTATACCACATAAACAAAATTCTCTGAATTCGATGTCAATAGTCGACTTACTAAGAGTAATATTGATTTATCTTCCATAGTATTTTTTTTATTAAACTTATTAAGTACTCATATTTCATTTGTATTTTACTTATATACGTACATGCTCACGTCTCACGTGAAATCGTTTTAATAGTTATTCTAGACGATTGGTTCCAACCGCCCAACGAGGTGACCTGTTAAGTTGGAAATCGACCGATCGATCGAGTCGGAAGTTGGTTGGTTAAAGATTTAGTTGGTTATCCAAATGATCTAACCATCTCTGTCGTAAGCGCATCCCTTAAGACCAAGGTCAAATAGAGGACATTAAGTTGGAGAGCGACTGTGTGAACGTTTGTTGGCCTTCTTCTTTTCATTTTTAGCATGGGGATTAGTAACTACTATTTATTTAATTCAAGTTTATTAAAAAAAAATGAATAAAGTTATCGCTCAATTTTATAAAATCGGACTTGAAAAAGATTTATAATAGTCATAAATCGTCATATTCAAGTGGTTGGCAATTTTAAAAATCTCAGCTGAATATGACTTGGGGAGTTTCAAGAAAAGAGCTTACGCATTCCTAGAAGGTTGGCAACGCAATTACAAGGCCCCTGGTAGTGAATGTTTTTGTGGGCGGTAGGTATCATCCATCAGGTATGATGATGACGTGACGTGACCCATGATGTGACGGGTATGACGGGTCCGTCGCCAATCAGGCACTAATTCAATCCCAGGCAACGTTATGTTTTTCAGAAAAACTGAAAAAACTCATGTATAGAATAAGTTGCCCGACCCGGGAATCAGGCCCGGAATCTCTCGCGTCAAAGTCGGACACCGACACCACTAGATCACAGAGGCGATATTCTTGTAAATGCAGAGGGAAGTGGCCAAAATTGATAGCATTTTGTGTTATTTTGTTCAATGAATGTACAGGTATGAGGCATTTGTGAAGAAATCAGTGTATCGTAAGTTTTCTCGTTGCCGCCAAAACTCCCTCGAAAACTTTAGACAAGCTTGCCACCACCTTGCCTGGTAAAAAGACAGATTGTCTGTGACGACTTACAATGACATGATGACACAAAGACTATGATAAGATGAAGATTTGAAGAATGAATGAATTTGATTTGAAGAGGACTATGATATGAAGAATAATAATGAATGGCAGACTAGGCTGTATAGACTGCGATCCTTTGCCTTTCCCTAAAAGGGATAACAATAAGAAGTGTTGTCATATAGCGTTGCCAATTTCGGGGATTTTCCCCAATTTGCGTGGAATTGAGGGCTGGCGCGAGGACAGCGCGGGGAATGACAAAAATCGGGGAATCAAGACCAATTCTTTTCGGTGGACTTAAACTATTTTATGCGACATAACATGTAATATTAAATTATAAAACTTAACCATAAGGAACAATATCCAGCCAGCATTGCAGAATAGACCAACTGCCTCCCTGCCAGGCAGCTCGTAAGAGGCGAGAATAGTTTAACTGTCACAAACACTCTGACGTTTTTGACTAGGTGGTAGAGCTTTGCAGCGGCTTACCCGGCTTATCTGGTACCACTGTCTTACCTATTCCTGCCGCCATAACGTCACTGCTTTCCGTTGACGTGTTCCGGTTTGGAGGGTAAGGTAACCGGTAAACTTACTTTCTCACGAGGCCTAACACCCCAGCCTCAGATTGGCAACGCACCATTACCACCTTTGGTGTCTATAGACGACGTGTATTTCTTATCATTATGAAATCCGTCTGCTTGTTTTCCATCCAATATTATAAAAAAAAGCTAAAGCAAATTAGATATATATTGTCTGCTCAATTGTCATGATTTTCTATTTGATTCTTAAAAGTAATAAATATGGCTGATATGTGTTTTATCTTATATTAGTTTTGTAATTCAAAGATTCAGATCAGGTGAATTTTGAAAAATCTTAAAAGTAAAAAAATAAAATTCTTAAATATCTTTTACACGGCTTGACCAATCGATTCCAAATACTAATCATGTCTTAATCCTATTAAACCTCGTTTGTTGCTACCAATTAGATCAAAACCAGTGTCTGTGGAGTATGTGGATACCGTTGGAGATTTTTTTAAACAAGTGAGTTTTTAATATTATTCTGAAGTGTTTGGAACGTTGCATTTGTTTTAAATGTTTTTGCAGAGCTTAATTTTTTTTCAACTACCGTAAGGAACATCAAAATTGATCAGTTCTGTCTAGGAATCTTGAATTTTAAAATTCAAAAGTGTCGAGCTTAATGTAGTAGGTACATATAATTTTTAAGAACACTTAAAACGTCGTAATTAAGCGCTTAGCTACAAAAATAAGCAGGAAGTTGTAGGGGTTGGCCCGTAGGGTTAACTATTTTCCCATTTTTTGCATTTATTGCAACAAAATATAAATAAACACGTAAGGTACGTGTTTATTTAATAATTAAGGTATAGATAAAGTCGAGTAAATGTAACAGTAAATTTTGTTGAATTAAAATAGTTATACTTAGCCGCTTGTATGCCCTGTCATGGCGCCGTGACGTGCTAGGAATCGCGCGGCACGCGACCTAGGTCGCCCTTAAAACAATAGACCACCCACGGCGCGCCTCACTTGTTTTTTGCGATAACGACGCGCGCGCCGAGTTCCACTTAATCGCTTCGTGTGACTCAAGTTTGAATGAATGGGTGTCAAGTGTTATGTTTATTTAGTTTCCTATGAAATAAGCTAAACAATGTTATGTTTATATTAACAGATTACGATTATGGTTTAGAGTTACACTGTGTTGACATTGAGATAACGTCTTTTTAGCTCGTGTTGCACTTAGAAGCTTATACCTCAAAAATGAAAGCGATGACCTATGATTTTTAATGTTTAATTATGTTATTTAGATAGTAGTTAATATGATAAGAAATAAAACCATACACTCGCCCATACATATTTATTTATTTACAGGCCTCTAAATCCTTACCATTATCGGCCGCCGCGCGGCATAATTTATGTTAGACTTAACAAGGCATATCGTACACAAATATCATTGTTAGGAATATAATTAAGGTATTACTATATAAGTAGTCTTATATTATTTTATTACAACAAAAAACAATAGGGATAACATACACCACTTTAAAGAAATATGACCATTTCTGAAACAGTTCCCATGCTCTCAGTAACATCACTTAGTTTTCCAGATGTTTTTTGTTCTACATACTAAACAAAACAAAAATAACATTAACATTACCTTATAGTACATTTAATGCCCTTTTCAAAAATGTAATACACTCACGATATATCTGTAGCAGGGGCCGAGTCATCCGCTTCTTGACACGGACACTTTGAGCGTTTTTCATTTGTCAAGTAGTGGTTGACACGGGCACTCTGCGCTATTTTTTTTGTCAACTAGCGGTTGACGCGGGCACTTTACGCTTTTATTTTTGTCAAGCAGTACTTGACATGGGCAATCTAGTGGATAAAGGAATTGCAATCGTAAGTAGTCACAATCTTTGGCTGAATTGCACTAAAATTGGCTATTTTTATAGAGGGTATGTATGTTTAGTTTGAGAGGTATCATTACAGTCGTAACGCTTTATATTAAGGCTAAAAATCAGACGAATGCAGTTCGTTTCCGTATTTTAGTAGAATTCACATTTTTTGGCAATAAAATTATAAATTATTATTATGCTTACAATACTTCCTACGCAAACACGTGGATACTATTAGCGTTGCTGACGCGAGAAAGAGCCACGTAAAGTTGCCCGTGCGAAAAACAGTCTGTTGTCAGGTCTATGCCCGCGACACTCAATGTCTGCCCCTGCGCCTTATTTATTGTCATAGCATAGCAGACATTTACGGGAAACTGTACACGTTTGAAGCGGAATGGATAGTTGTCGTTTTAATGTGCAAGTAGCGCCATCTGTTTTTCAATAGTGAAAACTTTTAAAAGTAATTCATAGAGCGGGCGTGTACTGCGTAGACCTGCCTTAAAATTAAACAAAATGCAACTTAAATTTATTAATTTTACTCGAAGTTAACATAAAATTTGATAATAACGAAAAAATTGCGACCATTTCTCCCGATCCCGCCAAAACTCAAGCTGGATTTAATCGCTTAATAGCAGTGCAATAAATAGATTACGGCGCGATCGCGGGCATGGCGAGCTGTACCAGTTATTGCGCCGCAATCTATGCGTTACACCGCGTCGCTCTCGCCGCCGCTTCGAATGAGAATCGGCCACCTGATGTTTCAGCAGGTGACCTTAGTTTTTTTCATGTCAACAGAAAGTATTCACCATGTTGACCAACTTTTCCTAAGGCGCTATATTATATCTCTTTTAAATTAGACGGGCAGCTAGGATATCACATGATGTATTTAGATCTTCAAAATAAATTGTAGGTAGCATATATGTTGTCTAATACCAATAGTTATATAACAAACAAAAAAAAAATCATACAATTCTAACCATTAGTTTATGCGCGAGTCAATTTGTCAATAAATGATTTTTCCCACAGGACCCTATTAATATTCCGGGATAAAAAGTATCCTAAATGTTACCCCGGTATATAAGGTAGGTACCAAATTTCACGTAAATCGGTCCTGCGGTTTTAAAGATTAGCGTGTTCAGGGGGACAGACAGACAAACAAAATTTTCCAAATTGCCGATTCGTCATCTGTATCGTTATTTAAGTCTATTCTAGTAGAAATTTTGAAATAAAATTAATGTACAAATTTGACCCCGCTACGATTTTATTATATGTATAGATTAAATTGGAATGCGAACAAGAAGATGGTTCCCCTAATTGTAAGAAATTTACAGAACCTATAGACATAAAAAGTGGTAATGTGGTATTGCCAACATTAGGCAGGGAAAATGAGGCAAAAAGGTGTATAGTTGCCTCCTTGCCTATTTCGTCTTGCATAGTTTGCCATTTCATGAGTAATAATAGGTGTTAAGATTGTATGTATTACATTGATAGGTAATGTTTTGTTATTGATCATTCTCCAGTTAAGAGCTAGTGCCATCACACTATATGTTAGCAGAAGGAATACTCAGCACTCAGTACTCTGTGTATTAAAAACGAAAGATATACAACATTGTTGCATTTTGTATAGTCACATTTTTGTTCTAGATTACCCCAAAAAAATATGTTTCAGAACATTTTTGGAAAATCATGACTGGTTACAAAATGAACTTGGGGATGTAGATGATGACTATATGCTGTTTGATTGCCCGGGACAAATAGAATTGTATACACATTTGCCACTAATGAAGAAACTGGTTGAACTACTACAAGACTGGAACTTTAGGATATGTGTAGTTTTCATGATAGATTCACAGTTTTTAGTAGATGGTGCTAAATTTTTATCAGGTACTTATGCTTTTTTATTAGCTCTTATATTTTTTATTTTTATGTGCTAACAAATTAGCCCTGTGTGAGGTAAACCAAATTTAATAACATAAAAATGTTTTTTCTTAGGTATAATTGATAAAAAATATATTTTTTATTGTACAAGAAAATTAATTATAGAATCGCCACTGTGGTCGAGTGGTGTCGGTTCGGACACCGAATGCGAGAGGTCCCGGGTTCGAATCCCGGGTTGGGCAACTTGTTCTCTTCATGAGTTTTTTAGTTTTTCTGAAAATCATAACGTTGCCTGAGATTTTATTTGTGCCCGATTGGTGACGGATTTGCCATCCGTCACTTCGTGGGAACTAATATCATCGGCTAATCGTAAGTGTATATTAGTATGTACCTCTGCCTATTCTTTCGAGGATATATGGGCGTGATGATATTTATTTATTTTATTAGCCACCTACAAGTTTCATAAAATTTAGTATACAGAGGGTTTTAAGGAATTAAAATCAATCTAGTGTTAGGTTTTTTTTTTAATATTGTTCTGTCTGTATTTTTATACAATAAAAATTTGCTACAATTATTAACATTAGAATAAGAAAGTAAATTTTGTTGACATCTACAAAGTTGTAATATCCCACCCAGTTAGTAAGACACAAGAGGGTGGCTACAAATTCGGAGGACCCAGGTTCAAATTCCAAAGAATCTTTCTTTGTTTTTTTTAGTTCCTTCTTCTGTAAGAAAGACAAAAAAATATTAAGCAAAGCTCAGTCACCCAGGTACAACAATATACCAGCCATACACAAACTTTTATTTTTCTTGGGCCACTTTCAGATTATAGCTGTTTTTGCATGCTGCTGCCGAATAAATCACATCTCTTATGTAGGCGTTAATGAATAACAATATTAATATTGTTTTATTGATAATTTAAAATAGGAATTTTGTTAATAGAATGTGAAACTACAATGGGCGGGCCACTTTCATAAGCTTGATGGTCCACATGCTGCCCAGGGGCTGCAGTTAGAATATGGCTTTTATATATCCTCCAAATACTTATATGACTGAAAATAAACCGCCAAACCCTGATTTAGCCCATGATTGCAGGTACCATGGCTGCTCTTAGTGTCATGGTTAACTTAGAACTACCACATGTTAACCTCTTGACCAAAATGGATCTCCTTAGTAAATCAGCACGGAAACAATTGGACAGGTGAGTATTAGAGATATAGTTTTTTTAATATAAAGTTGTCATTATAAGGTTGTAGATAGTTATACAATTTATATCATTATATTACTGTTGTATTTATTGTGTTGTTAATTATTTATTCTAACTTGTTTATATTGTTAGTTTTGTTCTGTATCATCTTGTAAGATAATAATGCATTTTAGGTGATAGAATACATCAATTTCATTAAAAACTGAATAATCTCAAGACACATTTTTTTCCAATGCTTTATCCAACACGTTGACTCTGCTGAAATCGTATTGCATGTAACAATTATATAAATTCAACATAGAATAAAGAAGAGCTTATGCCACATGTTATGATTCACCCAATCAATTGCCTGCAACTTTACTAGTTGATGGTCCAGCTCATACCTCGTGTTCTAGTCTTCAGGATAGGGTAGCCGGTAGTCTTGTATATTATACTTACCCCTCAGCCCGGGGTCTACACATCAGAAGAAAAAGAACACATCTTGTTTGCTGTCTTCTCCTATAAAAAAAGTTTATATATACAAAATAATATATAATGGCATGCATTAATAAATGTCTAAACATAATATAAGGTGAATAAAAACGCAACTGAAAACATATTGACAAAAATTTTATTTTTCGTAATTTCTACGACTATATTCTTGACATGCATAAATGAGCAGTTGCAGTTATAAACTTCATTATATAACACTCATATCACAAGCAAATAATTTGCTTACTTTGGGGATATATCAATATGTGACATGTCTGATTACACACACATATCTTCACGCCAAGTCTCTTATGGAGTAGGCAGAAAGTATCGATTGCCAAGTGTCACGATTCCTACATACTTGCCTAGCTTCCTGCACATTTATTACTCTTCTTTGACTCTCTTAGAGGAGGATTCCTGCAGTAATATTATGTTTTGTATAGGCTGTGGCTATCTCTGACCATCAGGAAACCTATTAACATTTAATCGCTCGCTAGCCGAGTGGTAGTGTAGTTGCCTTACAACGTCGAAAAATAGCAAGGCTCGGGTTCGATTCCTAACGGGGTCTGTCTGGGTGTTTATTAAATTTATTCTGGTATTTATATATGTATGTCTATGTATAATATCGTTGACTTTGGGGATTACTATTTATTTAATTTTTCGTGTTGCAGTTATTTGGATCCAGACCCACATATATTGTTATCAGATATGCGGAATGCAGGATCCAAGTGGCACGAAAAATATGCTAACCTGACGGAAGCCATTGGACAAGTGATTGAGAACTTTAGCTTAGTACGGTTTTATCCATTCAATATCAAGGACGAAGAAAGTATAGGAAATATTCTGCTGACCATAGACAATATTATACAATATGGCGAAGATACTGATGTAAAAATTAGAGATTTTGATGAAATAAATGATGAGGATGATGATTAACGAGATAGTTTATTTCTGAAATATATCAAATATGGTTATACACATATTGGTATATTCTCCTCCTCTGTGGTCGAATAAATTCAGTGTGCTACTTTGACGTACGAGGTCCTGCGTTCGATTCTCTGGTCGGGCAACTTGTCCTGATTTTTTTGTTTTTCTGAAAAAGAACGCTGCCTGTTTGTACCCCCGATATTGCGACGGACTTGCCACATGTCACATCATGGGACCTAATATCGTCGGCTAATAAATCGTAAATGCATACTAGTATGTAGATACCTCTGCCTACTGGTTCGAGTATATACGGGCGCGACGATATCTTTTTTCCTCATCAACGACTATATTAAAAGGCAAACAAGTAGACTTATTCCATGATGGTAAAAATTACAGCGCCTACAGACTGCAAAGGTGGTACCGGAGGTTGGGAAGTTAGACCTTGTGCAAAAGTTTACTGACAACCTTGCCCTTTAAACCGGAACGCGTGAACGGCAAACACTGTCGTTATGGCAGCAGGAACAGGAATGGTGGTAGCATCAATATGGGCGAGACGCTGCGAAACCACCACCTAATTAGAGATCAAGCCTTGACAGACAGTATACATGACAGTAAACCTATGTTGCCTTTTACGAACTGCCTGGCCCAAAAAGGAGCCCGGACCAAAACTTACCAACAGCGCCAATAGTGCTGTTACCCAATATAATACATATATAGGCCCTCAACTTTCCTGCCACCATAACACCAGCAGGGTTGTCACCATAAGTGTAAGACAAGCTGTTTCCATCAGAAGAGCCGGACTAGTTAGCTGTCTTATGATACCTATCCTATTAATATTATAAATGCGAAAGTTTGTGAATATGGATGTTTGTTACTCTTTCACGCAAATACTACTGAACCGATTACAATGAAATTTAGTACGTAGGTACTTAGAATAATACATAGGCTACTTTTTATCCTGGAGTTCCCGAGGAATCGGGATTTACACTTAAATGATGAACATTTATTTTGGCCCACGCGAACGAAGTCGCATGCAACAGCTAGTACGTCTATAAAGTCTTTATTCGTCGAGGGTAAGGTGTATATGTTCACCTCTCGACCAAAGAGATGGTCTAAACATATTACACAAAGGGACAGCTTAATGCATTAGCATTATCTACCAGCTAATCTTTAGAGCAAAAGAAAAAACCCGTTTCTGATCTATGGTTTAAAGCATTCTACATTATTCTTGCATTCTTTCGGTTGCGGAATTTCACAACGGCTCGCCCAGATTAGTATCATCTCCTTAATTATTCCTGCTGTCATAACGTTAGTGCTTGCCGTGAACATATTTTTACACAATATTGGAAGGTAAAAAAACAGGTGCATTTTCTAATGATACAATATAAACGCCGCCTATAGACACCAAAGTTGGCACTCGTAATGGTGCGTTCCTAACCTGAGACCGGGTTGTTAGGCCTCATGCAAAAGTAAGTATACCGGCTACCTTACCCTCAAAGATGGAACACTTCAATGGCAAGCACTTGCGTTATGGTGGCAGGAATAGGTAAAGCGGTGATACCCGGGCGAGCCGCTGCGAAGCTCTACCACCTAGTAAGAAATTACGGTGTTACTGAAAGTAAGCTGCCTGGCAGGAAGTCATATGGTCTATTCTACACAGGAGGCCGGCGCAACACGAGGGATGAGGATATTCTGGTTTGCAGTGTAATGTGACACTACTTAACATCATCCATTTATATATGTATAGCATTTTACATATATATTTTTAATCGTCACACATTGACGGATCCTGATGATCCGATTACAATTTAGACATCACAATTTACACAACAGCGTCGCTACCGGCGGCGACGAGGTCACCTATTTCAGCCCAACGCTACGATAGTAGCTCCGGAACGAAACGATGCCACGATTCGTCCTATAAATAATTTAAGTCACGACTCTGCTCCAAGCTGAGGTTCGGTCTCACAAGAGACCTTGGGCGGGCCGTTTTAGACCCCCCAAAATAATGTTAACTCTGGCTAAGCACTCTGCTCGCCCAAAAATTCAAATAGAGCTGTAGAGGCCGAGCCGGCAGACAGCTATAAATTCATTTCGATAAAAAAAACTAGCCAAAGTTATAAGTTCCATGATGTAACGGGTGGCAAGTCCGACGTCAATTGGACACAAATCCGACTTAGAAGCGATAGGTACATATTAGTTATATTTATATATATAAGTCGGATTTTCCTTCCTGACGCTATAACTCCAGAATGCACGAACCGAGTTCCACGGGTTTGCATTCGTTGGAAAGGTCTCTGGCTCCGTAAGGTTTATAGTAAAAAAAAAATTCAGGAAAAATTACAAGAGAAAAGCAAGAAAACAGCAAAATCATTTTATAAATACAGCGCCATCTCTGATACATAGTATGTACTATGCCCAGACAGCCAGTACAACCAGCCAGCCCGCCAGTATAACCCGCCTGCCCAGTGTTGTGATTATGGGCAAATCTCTCTCCTATGGAAGGCCTACGTCCAGCAGTGGACTGTAATAGTTGTTGTTATATTGTAGGTACGGCAGCTGGTGACCCAGAAGAACTAAGTGCTATTGATGAAGTATTTTGCACGGGACGTCCCAAGCCTCTGCTTATTGGATCCTCTAAGTCTAACTATGGACATAGTGAGACTACTGCTGGGTTATGCGCAGTTTCAAAGGTATTATAAAACTTACTTTATGGTATAAAAACGCTTTCTCTGACCCTATGTCCCTATGTATGCTTAGATCTTTAAAACTACGCAACGGATTTTAATGCGGTTTTTTTAATAGATAGATATTCAAAAGAAAGGTTTATAGGTATAATACATGCATAAAACAATAGAAAAACACTGATTATTTTAGAGGTTTCTAATGTGATGTCTGTGAGATACATTCTGTAGTATATTTACTATCAGTTTTGCACCCATGCGAAGCCGGGGCGGGGCGCTAGTTAATAATAAATATATCGTTAATATGCTATCGACAAAACATTTGAAATACTACTCAAATACTTTGAATATACCACCGTTAAATACTAATTAACACCGTTAAACTTCGGGCACTTTCTCATCCCGGGCAATGTCATGCTTACTCAGAATAATCTGAAATACATTTTAAGAAAAGTAGCCCGACCTGAAAATTGAA
>DVZN01000490.1:0-12939 GCA_018237365.1 Caria ino melicerta
TGATAGTATATTTCAGAAAGTCTCTCACAGACATCACATTCGAAACCTCTAAAATTATATGTGTTTCTCTATTATTTTATGCATGTATTATACAAATAAACCTTCCTCTTGCACTCTACCTATTTAAAAAAATCGCATTAAAATTCGTTGCTTAGTTTTGAAGATTTAAGCATACATAGGGATATAGGGACAGAGAAAGCGACTTTTTAGACCTTGTTGCGGCTTTTATAGTATGTAGAGTGATATGGAAAGCTCAAATTTATTTCAGATCAATCGAAAAAAAATATTTTGCAAATATTCAGAATCCTCATTGGAACCAATCGCCTGAGCTTTACCGCCTGCAATCTCTATCACATGAATTTCTCAACCCTGCTGGGAACTATGGTCAGTATTATAACCTACAGTATTATCTCCATACAATTGCTTTAATCGCACTCCATTGCATTTGATTAACATGATAAAAATAATGTTAAGGTACTTGTTAGATTAATAATTCAGATAATAAATTGTATATGTTTAATGATTTTCTTGTTTTTAAACACTTCAACTAAAACTAAACAACATAAATGCAACTATGATTAGTCGCATTTATGCTGTCTTCAGGTGAATTTTGAACTGAGAAATCGTTGAAAAATTGACTGCCTCATGCCAAGACTGCTGGCCACCCTAGAATCAGAGGTACGGCGATGATGTACTGTGACGAGGTCATGACCATTGAAAAGAATGCTTGGGCGAAGCCTCGGGATTATTTTCGACCCCCCGGTCAGGCAACTTGTTCTTTAGGTTTTCAGTTTATTTATTTATTTAATCAACAAAAATAAATAAATAAATAAATAAACTGAAAAAATAAAATGAAATGAAAAATAAATAAATAAACTGAAAAACATAACGCTGCCTGGGATTGGATTTGAGCCCGATTGGCGACGGACACCTGTGTCATCATGGGACCTAATATCGTCGGCTAATTGTGGGTGTATACTAGGGTTTACTTCTGCCTACCCTTTCAAGGATATACGAGCGTGACGATATTTATTTAATACTAGCTGCTCCTGGCGGCTTCGATCACCTGTGGTTTTTGATTAAGTATATATTTAGATAACAGGTAGCTTTTACTCCTAAATGTTTTGTGTCTGTCTGCAACTTGACTGTTGTATTAAAAATACATATTATATTCCTTTTGCTAAATCTGTTAAGACCCAAAGAAACTCAGTCATGCCCCCATGTGTATAGAAATTGTATTGTAATTGGATGGAAAAGCATAATTATTTCCGTAAACCTTCTCCTGACATTAACGAACACAACAAAAAAATATCCAATTGGGAGTTATTCTGACTTAGGTAGTCGGACTAACACGGTGTCACTCCACCTCTTCGTGTTCATAGATGTTTGTGGTTAATATTCGGGTGGTATTGCAAACCATTCACTAGTATTCATCAAGAAAAAATAAAAACCTTTTATTGCTTAATATATTTATTGTTGTTTAAAATAAATATAGCATTATTGTTTTTCCTAAAATACAAACATGAGATTCTTGTTTTCTTAATTTTATCCTTATCGTATCCATCAGAAGCTTTGATGTTGTCGTGGATGTGGTGTTACAGGATTAGACTTTACTATTCTTTGTAATGCTGCTGAAGATACAAAACACACATTTGGTACGAATGGCGGCGGGGGTCCTCCGAAACAAGGAGTTGTGTTGATGTAACGGTTCGGTGCGAAGCATGGGTTTGGTTGCGGGTTTAGCCCATTGGAGAATCCGTACACTGGAGATTGAGTATGACGATACATCCTGTAACAAATATATGTAGGAAGGTTAAACAAGTAGACAATTTTCTTGATTAATTACAAGTACCTGGGTGACAGAGTTTTGCTCGGTATTTTATTTGGTACATTTTCTAAAAATGAAACCTACCTAGATCGACTTATGGTCCCCGAAACCCATTTTATAGCAAATTTATGAAAATCATCGGAGCCGTTTTCGAGATACGGATTATATATACAAATTACAAGAATTGCATGTTAATAGATATTAGATGAGAATAGTTAAAGATTGGGATGTTAAGCCTCGTGCAAATGTAAGTTTTTCGACTACCCCTGACCCTCGAAACATTCGACGAGCACTTAGGTTATGGCCGCAGGAATAGGTAAGCATATGCTCGCCTTTTACGAGCTGCCTGGCAAGTAGGCAGTTTGTCTATTCTTAGAAGGAGCTCGGACCAACCGGGGCTACACACTAAAATAAAAAAAATATACAGGTACTTACGTAGGTAGTGAAATATGAGAAATTAAATATATAAAAAAACTAATACTCGTATTACAAATTGTCTCTTTCGAATGATTGTCCAATTTGTTTTATACGATCTCTAACAATCTATAGTTTTTATAGTAACATTTATCAGATTATTAGCATTATCTGTATGTTTACATCATCGGAAACTCATTTTCACAATAATTCAAAATTCACAAGTAGCGTTACAACAGTGCTACAATCTGTTTTATGATAATTAACTGTTAATCATTTGTTGGTCGATGGGTTAACGACAAGGTACACTCTTAATGTTGAGACGACGAGGGTCAGGTGCGTTTCTGATAGGAACAGCCTGCCGGCATTTATTTAATGAACGTAGATGTGTGTATTTTAGGAACTGGGTGTTTATGATATTTCTTTTTATTATTAGTTACATAAATAACTAATACTAGGAATCGACAAGTTGATAATGGAGGTGATTCTGCTGTACACCGAATAAAATACTTTAAATCTATCGCTATCTACCTTCAACTGAAGGAAAAAGAAAGAGATGAGACGAGTTTAGTGTGTCAACTTAGTATGCTTAAAAATTTGTATTCTTGGCCCGCTTGCACCACACTACTTAAATGCCTTTTAAATGTATTTAGCCACAAAAAATGATTTAAAAAGTATCTAATCGGTGTAGTGCGAGTCGACCTCAGTCTATCCCTCAGAATAAAAAGTTTAAAATCTTATGTCTCCTCTCTTTTTAAATTCGCAATGGCTCATCCGGGTAGAATGGTACCACCACCTTACCTATGCCTGCCAGCATAACGTCAGTGCTTGCCGTTGACGTGTTCCGTTTGGAGGGTAAGGTAGCCGGTAAATTTACTTTAGCAAGAGACCTAACATCCCGGCCTCAGGTTGGTGGCACACCATTACCGCCTTTGGTGTCTATAGGGGGCTTGAATTTCCTACCATCAAGAAATCCGTCTGCTTATCCGCTTTCCAATATAATAATTATATAAATAGGCAAATAATTTTAGCATTTGGTAAAGTGTCGGGGAAAAGTCTACGCATGGTGACTCACGCATTGCGGTTCGCGCGTAGAATTCTATCCTCAACTGATCTGCCAATAGCATGCTCCAAAAACCTATCTACAAAAAAAAACAAAAAAGTCAAAAATCATTTATTTACCTTATCAGTTACAAATTACTATGACATTGCTGTAACCTCTTTTGAGGCAAAAGTTACAAACGAAAACTGTAATCAATTATTTATTATGTCGGCTATAACGACGAGCCTTTGTAGATCATAATCTTCGCCATTTAACATTGGGTCAAGATGCTGAACCCCATGTTAAACCGGGCTCTTTTGAAGGATAGACCTATTGCCTAAATGCCAGGCGTTTGTCAGAAGCGAGCGTAGATATACTGTCACTAACCATTAGCTATAAAGGTTGTATAATTTCGCAAAGACTTGCTCGGATTGGTACCTCTACCTTATCTATTCATGATACAATAACATCATTGCTTGTCATTGTAGGATTGCAGTTTGGAGGATAGGGTAACCAGTAAATCTACTTTTGCACCCGACATAACACCCTGGCCTCAGGTTCGCAACGAACTATTAACATCTTTGGTTTCCATATGCAACGCCAGGGAATTCATCTGCTTGTTTTCCAGTATAATAAAAAAGTGTCTCATGTATTGTTTGGACAGGCATGGTGGCGAGATTCAGCTTGTACTCGGTCAGCATGGCGAGCTGATCCATCATAACTCATCATTTCAACCACCCAGGAATCACCCATTAGCCGGAACACGTTCAACAGGTACCCACCTGAATTTCAAACACTGAAGTTCGTTGAAACGAGAAATCGGAGATTATAAAGCAAAGGACTCATTCAAATGTTTCACGTTTCTGAACGTTTGACGTTGCGTATTTGGCTATGGAAGGTAGAAGTAAAAATAATCCTGTATGACTAGTGTTCAGGTAAAAATTATTCCAAATAAGGCCAAATTGGCGCTACCGTGCAAAGATGGTATGATGAAAATGTAGTCTGTCAAGCGAGTCTTGTCACAATAAAATGGCGGCAAATTTAAATATTAACATGTAAATTTTAAAATGCCGATATTTCTGTTAGCCTTGCATTGATCATGGTAACCACAACACATGCTACTAAACCGAAATAAAATGATATTATGAGTATCGTATTACATATAAATAATTTAAAATGTTAATATTTAAATTGTGACATGTTTTTCTTGTGACATGACTCGCTTGACAGACTTTAGCTTACGGAGTTTAGTATACCTACTGTCAAGCATATTATGATCCTTTAAGGCATAGAAAGCTCACATCTATAAAACGTACACTTAGTGTCATAAAGCGTGTAAAATGATACCATTCTCACTAAAGGATAATAATATAATAAAGAAAATATGATATAATAAAGAAAAATAAAAAAAAATAAAAAGGAAATCCGTTATGACGTTTAACACGGTACATTTGAATATTTGACAACATATTGTACCTATACTTAAATGTGTATTTCTGGTACATATTGGTCATTGAAATAATAGGGATGACTAATTATGTATTAAATCCATCTTCCTTCTATACCATATAGGTTCATATTCTTTGGCATACCGAGTGGAAATATTTTCGCCGCCATCTTTAAAATGTACTCTATTGCTACAGTAGCGCCACTCCTATTGAATACTTTTTCATATAGAGACGATTTTTACCTCTACCTTCCGTAGAAGTCATACTTTTTAGTGTTTGTCGTTTATACAGTTGTCATTTCTTACTAATTTGTCAAGTTTAAATCATTGCTTACTAGAGTCAGTGGATTATAGTGTAGGTAAATTGAATATAGTAAGGATTGTATTAAAGTGGTTTTACAAAGTAAGTTACCATTTAACGAAGAAATTGAGGACAAGACACTAGTTTGTAGGAAATTACCAGTGGAAACTAAGTGTCCAGTGTGAGAGTTACCTGAGAGTATATTATAACCTGGTAATTATGTCCATTTTCCAAAAGTCGGTTTCGGCTTTTAAGGCCGGTCCAAATTTTTATCCGGTTCGCCAATGTACATTTTGTTACACCAAAGGTAATATAATTTACATACAAAGAATGTATTGTGATTTTTGTGCATTTAAATAATAATTACTTTAGATTAATTATGGGTTATTTATGTTCGGTAGAGCGTGATCGAGTTTATAATTATTATAGCTATATAAAATAAACGCTGTTCTCGTGGGCTTACATCGATGTAAGCGATATGTAAATATACATATTATGTGTTAATTAGGCCCAATTTCTAATTCGGTAATATAAAGGCACAATACCGCACAACATAAATCCTATAACAGATTATAAATGATGTTACTACAATTTAAACGAGGTTTTAATGTCAATAATGTCTGAAAATGACTTTTTTGCCTAATCTGTTGAAAATAGAACAATGACAAAATTATTGCTTATTCTTCGTGAATAATATAATTTTGTCCTTTTTTAATATTTTGCATTTGCACGTTGCAACCGTCCTACGGACCGTCGTATGAACATTGGTCATAGGCGACTAGTAGATCTGTATATTTGGTCGTAATGTAGTCTGTACGACCTAGGTAATTTCGTTGGTGTGTTGAACTAGCTAGATCGATATTGCGACATGCGATAGTTCATGGCCCGTGCGACCGTCGTAACATGAATGCTTCGCCGAAAAGCTAAGCATATACGCAGGGATCGCTTGATAGTTATACTTGGCGGACAAAACTGCTAGTGTGTGGTGAGAATGGGTACAGATTTGTTTATAATCTGTAACCGTTCCCACCATACACCTAAGGTTTTGCCCGGCAGGTATAACTGTCAGGCAGATCCGCCGAGAAAATCCGTGCGTGTATGCTTAGCTTAAGGTAATAAAAATACATTTTTAAAACTAAATTGGTCATAAACTACAAAACAAATGCGTCATTGATCGGTAATATTGCAATTGGAACTTAATTAGTTTATATACATAAGTAGGTATTCCATTTGTTCGTAAGCTCAAATTCACCTGTATTTTTTCACTGTACGCACACTTTATAATTAGTTTAGGTAAAATATTGTTATTTACTATTAAAATATATGTTATTATTATTAATATGTAACTAAGTTAGGTATATCTTTATTCAAATCATTAAAGTATTTTTATGAACGTATTAAAATGAAAAGGATTAGAAAAAAGGAAATTATTTGACTTTTACATTATATCAGCTTAATGCAGTCCACTGATAGATACGCTGGGTTACGATGTTGTCTGGGAGGCACTGCTGCTCACCTCCCAGATGAACGGACTCTTAATTTGTTTTATGAGACCCACAGACTATCAAAATTTACTCTGCCGACACCATACTACATAATTATGATTTTAAACAATTATTATACTTTATAATACTTACATAATAGTAAGTAAGGTGTTACAGATTATATAAATAAAGTTTGATGATTTGCCACCAAATCCTTAATTAATTAAGTAATGAGGTTAGTTAGATTTGACGCCATCTACCGTAAACTATCAAAACAGTAACCAAAATCTATAGTTAGTATCTGTTTTGACTATATTAATCGCAACAATTGAGGCTCGTAATGTGATATATTATATCTGTCGCACCAATCACTATTTTATAGGGGTTGAAGAGAGTTTCGTAAGCTCAATTGACGTAAGTCGCAGTCATCATACATTCAGTTTATAATTCACATAACGAAACTGTATTTATGGAGATTAATGAGCTAATGAAGTCTAGAAGAAAAAAACACGAAATGCCCGGTTTCAAATCAAACTAGGATTGTTAATTTTGGTTTTTAAGTTTTTTCAGAATAGTTGCCGGAAGTGGAAGATTATGTGTATATTTGTATTATGTTAGTAAACATATTTATATTTTATTATCCTTACACTTAACCGCACAAAACATTGCTGAATGGATTGTAAAAGGCTTCAGGCCGAAATAATTAGTGGATACTGCACAACGTCGTAGGCAAATCAGATGCCTGATACACCTACCAAGGAAAGTGGCGAAGCAGTGGCGAATTAATGCACTCGGCCGAGCGCTCTAGAAATAAATGAAATATTTTAAATAACCCTCAAACTTACAAACGAATGAGCTGGTGACCTTGAATGCCTGGACAGATCTTCATAAAATATAGCTAAAGCTGGGAATTCACTAGACAGGCATGCCCGCGCAGACATGCCCTTCGGACCTCCTATTAGGTCTGTGTAATGTCTGTCTAGTATAGGAGACCATCGCAGTCACACTGACCTATAGTAACGAAGTCGAACAAAACAACATGTAACTGTCAACACGTGTCAATTGTTGACACATTGTTGAAGCCGTTATGTAAACAAAAAAGAACTAGCGCCGCAGTGGCAGAAAAACATACTAACTCGATGTTACGACGGCTTTCAAGTCAGCCAATGTGTGAAACGTTTCAAATGCTCTAATGATTTAATTATGTAAGTAGCTTTTTTTTTAAATAGTATTATTCAATGAAAGAGCTCGCTTTACGCAATTAAACGGCAATTTTAACCACTTGGCTGCGACATATTATACTAAATATATACGGAGCACTCGGCCGAATGCACTGTCTCGTCTCTTCACTCTGTTGGTGACACAAGACTTTAGAGTAGGTAATAAACTGAAGCAAGCGAATATATTATAATGGTAGGTTTTTAAAATAGCACAAAGAGGCTAATATAAATATTTTGTTGACTACTTGGTATATAAATTATTCCACACTGTATTTTTGTTTTGTTTTGAAACTTAAAATTGTAACTAAACTTCAATACTAGTCACAAATGAGGCTACAACACTTATTTTCTTAATAATTCTGCTAAATATGTACAGCTATCTCCTTTCAACTATGTATTGTTGAAGAGACGGGATATATTTAGCGCGGCCATATTAGTGAGGAGTTCTTAAGAATATGAACCTAAGCATAAAAGTCGCATTAAATCTAAGAAAATGTTCACGGTCATGGTGTCATAAATGCATATAGAATGTTACTATTATCACTAAAATAAAATGTAAAGTCCGGTGACGTTGCGAAGCCACTCTTGTCTATTGGCAACTATTGTCATTTCGAAAAAAAAAACTAAAATAAACATGGAAAGTAAAAAAAATCATATGTTTCTTTCTGGTACCTACGTACCTATATACTGGTCATTGGGAAAACGAGATGAGATTTTCTTTCTATGCCTACAGCTTCATATTCTTACGTGTACTAATGTTCACTATACACATATTATTATTACATTCTGAGGCATAGACTAAAGTTTAAAACAATTTTTAAAGCATACTAATACGATTGTCTCTTTCCTGTACTATAAATTGAAAGAAGATAGCGATAACTTAAAATAGTTTAGTCGGTGTTATAGAAAAGACATTAAAATACGTAATTACTCACTAAATTATGTGTTAAAATTTTGTTAGCTCAGATGTTTAGTCACATTCAAAAGCATTGAGTACCAATTACAAGACAATGGTTTTTGTAAAGAAATATTACTGGCCTTAACAGCGTCATTTTATTTTGAGACATTAGTTTAAGCACTAGATGTTGCCAGTGGTTTAAAATCTAAAACATACCGTGATTACCCTCATAACGTTATCTGGTGCTTTTTTATTTAACCGATTTTTTAAATATATATGTCAAATTCTCAGTGACATGTCAAATTTACAAATGCGCCAATTTTAAGTTATTCATTCAGCAAAGTACTGTAAAATCAGTATTAAATTTTATTCGGTCGTTTTTGCGTGATTTGTGTACCTATATACAGACATACAAAAAAAATCAAGTAATACCATAAAGGATCTTTTTTCTTGAAAACTTTTTAATTTAATTATAAACACTGATTTATAATCTGTGACATGTACGTTTACACAAGGCTTAAAGGTCTTAAATTCTGCTGGCTCAGAATGTTAAAAAAATGTATAAGTTTTTTTATTTATTAATTATTGTGACACGGCCTTAGGCTAATGTACAGTCTCACAGAAGCGAGGGCTGTAAGCCTAAAAGCTTAGATAAAGTACATACACCTAGATACCGTGTATGGCGGCGAAATGGCCTCTTAAAATTGGCGCCAATGGCTGGCGCGTAATCTGTTTCCAATTTTTTAGTGGCTCATAAACAATGCACAAAAATACATGTATAGGTTTCAGATAACACAACAAAAAATATCTGATTTTGCACATGCGCAAAAGCGATGGACTGCGCGTGTATATCGTTGTAAAGTTACGCGTTTGTGTTGAAAAGTTGGCCTGTTTTTAACAGTAGTGATTACAGAATGAGACACTATCTGGAGAGTAAATAATAATCAAAAGCCTAAAAATAATTCTTAAGTTTGGTATTTATTCACCTACCACTTCGGCAAAGCACTTTGTTCTACTCATAAAAAGCTAAGATCTGTGGGGGTCAAAAATGTATGATTAAACAACAGCTAACAAAATGTCAAATTTATAACATTTAAAATATTTAATAACATGCCAGACATTTGTATATTCAGCTGCAAATCTTATGACCGCTAAATAAATATCGTTTACAATCAACAATAAAGTATGACGCACACCTACAAAACAATTGACGGAACACTTGTATGTACTTTGTCAATTCCAATATCGTCTTGGAAATATTCAGTTAATTATGATGATATATTTTGTATTTTTTTCCGGGATAAAAAGTAGCCTATGTGTTATTCTGCGTCTTCAGCTGCGTGAAAGAGTAACAAACATCCATACATACATACTCACAAACTTTCGCATTTATAATATTATTAGAACTTTAGCTGAGTTGTGTTGATATATAACTATTTGTTTATGAAACATGTAAAAAATGGCAGGTATATTATACAGAAAAGACAGTATTCAGTCTATCAATTTTATACAAGTTACATAAAGAAAAATTAGTCAGGCTTAGATGTATATTGTTTAATAAGTTTGTAAAAAAAGTATATTTTTGTAATTTATCAAACATTAATTAACATTCAGTAATATTTACGAAAGGTAAGTTCTTTAACTTTCTTTCTTTAAAGCTGTTATTTTCAGGTTAAAGCTATATTAGATTTCCTGAATGCTAGATGCAGAGAATAGAATTGTGAAATTATTAGTAAATAATTACTTAATAATAATATATTAAAATGTTGTTACCTCTCAAATTGTTCATTATTATTTTATTATATACCAGTAGGTATTCATATTGTTTTTAATTGATGCATAAAATATGTGTTATGTTTTTGTTTATTATAGTTTACTATATTATTATGTTTTCAGTATGTATATTATGTAGGATTATTGATGTAACAGAAAATTAGTGAAAATACTAAAAAATTCCGAAAACTGATTTTAAGAGTTATAGTTTTCAAAATCTTGCACATTAACTCCATCTATAGGACAGCAATTCGTCTGTAAAATCTATGGTATCTATTGGCTATGGTTATCTGTTATCAACAGCAAAAAAAGTTTGTTGTATATTTATTAAAAAACGTGGAAATCAGACAATTTGTCATGGCAGACTAGGCTGTATGGACTGAGAACCTTTGCCATTCCCTAAAAGGGATAATATAAGAAAAAAACAGACAATTTGAGAAGGTAGGTACCTATTTAGGGTTTCCAAGGTTACCTGTAAAAAAAAGTAATGCTTACCATGCATTTTTTATTCTATTTGGCAATGTTTCTAGTGTTTTTACAAAATTCCTAAATAGTAAAAATTACATTTTGTATGTTTTTTAAGTTATGTTGTTCTCTTTATATTTTCCATAAATAATACTTTTTAATCGCGTAAAAAATTGGACTCAATACCTAACGTTAATTTAATAGATTAGTTATGTAATTATAAATTATAATTTGTTCAACAAAATATTTCACATAGTAGTACACATTCTACTAGATATAATGTACGACGGCCAATACATGCCAATCATTGGCGTGAAATCTCTTTCGAATTTCTTAGTGGTTATACAGAACATGCACGAAAAACACGTGTACAGGTTTCAAAAATCACAACATTGCACATGCCCAGAAGCGATAGAGTACGCGTCTATATAACAATATAAAGTTACGCATTTGTGTTGTTATGTTGGCCTGTTATACACCCTATCGACAGTAAGCAAAATGAAGGCAGAAAAACCAAGTGGCCTTCCTAATAAATCCAACCAAGGTGACGTGTGTTGGTGGTTGGACTCGATCGTGCAGAATAGCTATAAGGTTTATTTATTTATATATCAGATATTCTGAAACAAAATTAAATTCTATTTTTAAAATAATTAAGCACAGGTCTATTGTTTTCTCGCTTTCACAGCAACCACCTATTTCATCCTACGTGCAGGACGTAAGCAAATTTTGCCTATGTCTGGTACACCTGAATTTTGACCGATAGTATGTGACAAAATATTAATCAGAGTATTGTACGAAATACAAATGTTATTTTAAAATGTTAATATAATTTTATTGTGCGGAATTAAAGTGTGAAATATACAATGAAAGTTTGAAATATACAATGAAAGTGTGAAATATACAATGAAAGTATGAAATATACAATTAAACTGTGAAACATAGAATGAAAGTGTGAAATATAAATCTTGTAAATGTAATAACCGATTGTAAATTATAAACTTGATGCTCTTTGTCAGTAAGGTGCGATGTTAGCACAAGGTTTTATTTTAAATTGTTAATTTATATCTTAGTTATAGTTTCAAGATGTCTTGTTGAATTATAAAGGCGCGATTGCATAAGGCAAGTTTCTTGTATGCAAGTTTAAAATTTCATTCAACTTGAATAAACATCCATATTGTGAGTCTCATTAGTATTACTATTAAGAACTAGTTGTACTAGTAAGTAAGTCAGTAACGCAAGTAAGTTAATGTGAACACTAGCGACCCGCCCCGACTTCGCACGGGTACAAAACTGAACTAAATATACCATATACCACATAATGTATGTCACAGACATAACATTAGAAATCTCTAAATTATCTGTAATGTTTCTCTATTATTTTATGCATGTATAAACCTTTTGAAACACTCTATCTAATAATGAAAACCACATCAAAATCGTTGCGGAGTTTTAAAGATCTAAGCATACGTAGTTAGATATGATGATGTCATATTCGACACGTGCATGCAAAACTTGCCTAATGCAAAAGCGCCTGATTGGATGTTGAATCAGTTATATGTCGGAAGCGATTCTAGTGAGATATTTATATACATTCCTAAGTTTAAGTTTAGTCAATTTTATGTATTTTTTTATTAAACATCACAATAAGATGATTATACTTTAGATGTTATAAATTATAAGCCGCTGAGTATGTGAATAACAAAATTATTGATTTATTATTACTATGAAAAGATGTTTTTAGAACATTGGACGTAAATTCAACGCTAGAATTAGCAGAAGCAGATTAGTAACATTAGTGAACGAAACGGCTCTGTATAGAAATATTTATAGGGATTTTACGGCTTTATGTGTATATTCTGTAAATCCCATATACATCTTTAGTAATAATACATCAAACTAAGAATACTTTTTTCACGATTTTTTTTAAATACAGTTAGAGACATTAAATGAATATTAACATGGAAAAACATGACTAAATAAGTAAAGTACTAAAGTACCTTCACGCCCATTATCCTCGAAAGGGTAGGCAGAGGTGTGCTAGTATATCCACGACTCGTAAGTCCAGTA
>DVZN01000491.1:0-12937 GCA_018237365.1 Caria ino melicerta
ATATCAAATCCCAGGCAACGTTAAGTATTTCAGAATAAACGGAAAAAACTCATAGAGAACAAGTTGACCGACCCAGAAATTGAACCCAGGACCTCTCGCGTCAAAGTCGGACACCAAAACCACTCGACCACAGAGGTTATATTACAAAATATTATAAATATACTCTATTTATTTATTTAAACTTATTTGTACTCCATATTCACAAACAAATTATACAACAGGCGAACTTAACGCGTATATCATTACTCTACCAATCGACCATTTATACTGTAGATAAACAAAAAAAATGTTTGAATGAAAAATAATTAAAATAAGCCAGAATGGAATCTCTGAATCTGTTAGTAATTTTCGGCTATAAATAAATGAATCCTTAAAATAGGAATCATTTTTTTTTTCTAAAAATAGTCAAAAGTGTAGAGGCCACGAACACACAAAGGAAAAGAAGGAAGAGAAAAAAAGGAAAGATCAGTGATTCCCATCGTGGTCCAGGCGCACTCAGGTGGACACGCCAGACTACAAAAGGGTTAGTAATGGGGTTCCTGTACTGTTTTTACAATTCTTAACTTTGGAATATTTTATTCTTTACACATTTTGTTGCAAAGTATTAAGTGTGGAACCCCATGTTTGTAATATTTTTAAGGGGTTTTCGATGTACCACGTTTTAAAAATAGCTCTGATACACAAATGTTAAAAACACTTTTTCATTTATCCGGCTAAAATTTATATATCCTTTTAAAATATAAAAAAAATTGATTGATGACTAAGAAATAAATATATCCTACAATAATTCATAATTTATACATTTTCAGCAATTGTTCTCGTCGAGGTATCATGCTTTGATAAGTACACTTTTGGGCTATAATGTCGAATTTCGGCGTAAACGCTCTTAAAATAGAAATATAGCAGATGGTAATCAACCAACCAGTAAAACTATTAAGGTGCCGTACAAAATTTAATTCGATAGCGACTTGACTCTACATTTATTACAATTCTAGCCCTTTGCGTTCGCATGTTTGCATGTACATACTAGTTTACACCAATAGGAAGTAATTAGAAAATGATCTAATAAGATATTGAAGCTTCCAAAGTTAGTGAGATGTGGCTTGCAGCTCCTATAACTTCATATATCGCTTGAGTAACTGCGTTTAAACTATTACCAAGTCTGCAATGCTAATTGTCAAATTGCAACAGTATTGCAATTCGACTTGCCTAACATATTATGTCATCTTGAGTGAGTGCTGCATGAGAAGATTTGGAATGAGCATATAATAAGTAATAGGCAAAATTCTGTTGCATCCATTGCAAACGAGAATGCCATTTTAATCACCGATTATTTTACCGTCTCGCTAGCCTGTGGTGACCGTACCACGTCGACGAATAGCGAGGCTCGGGTTCGCTTCCCATAGGGTGTGGGCGATTGTGTGATGAACATGGACTTTTGCAATACACCCAGTATTATTTATGATGTTTGCAATACACCCAGTAGAATGCCCGCCCGACAGTCTCGCTGGCCAAGTGGCGAGCGTACTTGCCTTATCATGTCAAATAGCGAGGCTCGGGATTCCATTAGTGTGATGAACATAGACGTTCGCATTTCGGGGTCTGGGTGTTTATTAAATTTATTCTGGTATTTATATATTATGTATATAAGCAAATAATTTGCTTACTTTGGGGTTAGATCAATATGTGTGTGATCAACAAATATATTTAATTTTGTTGTTAAATATCTAAGCATTTCCTTTATGGAATATTTCTAATAGGCGTACGGCATGGCGCAGCTTCAAACCGGAACAACGACAAGCTGACGTTATGGCGGCAGAAGTAGGTAAGGCAGTGGTACAACTCCACCCGGGCGAGCCGCTGCGAACCTAGTAAGGGACCACGGTACTAGTGGAAGTAACTCGCTTTTTACCACCTGCCTGACAGGAAGGCAGATGTTCCATTCTGCAAAGGCGGAAAACGTGTTTTCCCGTGGAAATTCACAATCAACTTTGTTATACATTCGGAATATATCTCCAAACAGGTATTTGAGAGAGGATATTTGTTTAAGTGCCTTCATAAAGTTTTGGAGCTTACATCTGATTGTACTTTTAATTGCAGTTTTACTTTGACTTAATTATAATTGCCATAGTTTTTTAAATAATGATAGGTACACATTATAATAAAAGTATTTTTTCAGGTTTTCTTTCATATTTTAATACCTCTTAAGAGGTGCCTGGTAAACATACATACATAATATATTTACGCCAAGTACCTTGATGAGTAGGCAAAGAGCATCGAGTGCCAAGTGTCACGATTTTTACAAAGCTACCTAGCTTCCTCCACATTCATTACTCTCTTCATTCGAACACGCCGGTTGCGGAGACTCTTGACACCACCCACGGATAATACTCGAGAGAATTGTCATGGAGTGTTTCTTCGGGTATCTGCAGCCATATATATGTACAACAACTGGTTTGTCGACCTTGGATCTTCCATTCTTCCGCATGGCCACACCAACGGAGGATGCCCTTTGTCATATTCACACCAACACTGTCTTCCAACCCCACTCTTTCTCTGGAGCTGGTTGAATAAACGGCAACTTATGAATTAAGGCCGCTTAAAATTATCAAATCAAAGAATACTTAGTATAACGTTACAGTACCTAGGTGACCGAACTATGCTCAGTAATTTTTCTATACGTTTTCTGAAAATAATACCTAACTAGAACGAGTTTTCGTACATCAAACCCTCTAAATTAGTCGTTTTCCGAGATCCCGATTACATATTTATCTATACACGCGGGTTTCAGCTAATATATAAATACTCAAGAATTGCTCGTTTAAAGGTATTAGACAGTCTTTCTTCCCTATCGGCTATTGGTTATGTTAACTATGTGCCACGATATGTGTGGCCAGTGGGGGGAAGGTTTCTCGATACATGTAGGTGGAATCAGATCGGTCTCAATGGAGAATTAGTAAAGAGTCCTTTGCCATAGGAAGATATATTTTTTCAAAAAAAAAGTACCTTCACGCCCATTATCCTCGAAGGGGTGAGCAGAGGTGTGCTAGTATATCCACGACTCGTAAGTCCAGTAGATATACTAGAACACCCACGATTAGCCGAATGTTTTTCAGATTATTCTGAGTAAGCATGACATTGCCCGGGATTGGAATGTGCCCGAAGTGGCGATAGGCTTGCCAACCATCACATCATGGACCTTAGTACCTTGGCTAATTGTGCGTGTTCTAGTATATCTACTGGACTTACAAGTCGTGGAGATACTAGCACACCTATGCCTAGCCCTTCGGGGAATATAGGCGTGAAGGTACCTTTTTATTCCCATAGCCTTTAAAGACGAAGAAAATAATGTAATATTAGCAAAAAGTCCAGCGTGCCATTAATAGGTGAAATTTGCTTGCACCCGAAGTGTAGAAGCGAACAAAACTGCACTTCTGTTCGTCGGCGTAGATATAGTAGGGCTAGGTGGTGCGGTGCACCAGCGCCTCGGAGCTCAGGGGGCCCCTCAGCTCTAATTTGTTCTTTGAAACGAGAGGGTAGCCTATTAATAACAAGTTGAACTCCTATATCTTATTCTTATTCGTATCTATAATTTTAAAGGCAAATATAAGTTGAAGATACCTGGGCCTCGATTCCTCCTCTATGCACCGGGGCCCTTGTCCACCTAGCTACGCGACTGCCTCTGTTATGAAAAAAATAGTTGCTGTAGAAGCGACAAAGTAATAAACCGTTGCCTATTATTCAAAAATATAACTTTATTTTGATGTCAAATATTTTGAAATTCCAAAACGTGTTGTGTTTGTTTTAACATAGAATCAAATTGCTAAAGGATTTTAATATTCATCGTGATAAATCGAACACAACACTTGTACTTGGTGGACTATTAATTATTTATTATATTAATTGCCGACTAGTTTCGTTTTTATTCAAAACACCCCTGAGGGTTAGAATAGTAAAATTACGTAAATTGTAATTATTCTTCCTTAAGATCCTTTGAAATTAAGTAATGCTATATCATTGACCAAGACACACAATAACGGGCTTTGCTATTTTTTTGCGAAGCATGTAGTGGCTCACCACTTCAATTATAATATTAAATATTAACCTTTTCAAGAACTTATTTCACTCAATATAGTTCATTAATTCGCACTTTTACACAGAGTTATCATCACTATTATTCCCATTCACTGTGATACTTTAGGTGTGATAGTTCAGCAGCATTCCATTAGAGATATCATATGAAATATTGTTTTTAAATAACAGAATAACAGGTAACAGTAACTGAGAGTAGCAATCGCTAATTCCGATCCGATAGTTATGGTTGTATTAACATACAACTTTCTTATACGCAAAGCCAATTAGGGTTATACTCTAGTCTATACTTTAAACACAAAAAATAAAACGAAAAATATTTTACAATTGGATTGGCTTAATTTCTAGACAGATCTACAACAGTGTTACCCTGTGACGAACAACAACAGAACTAAATATTTCCAAAATTACCTTCAAACAATTTTAACAACAATAGAAAGCAATTTTCGAATTTTCCGTGAATCAGCTATTTTTACCCTTTTCATCGCAGCCCAGGCGCTGAAAAGGATTTTAGGGTAAAATAGAAATATGCCAAATTCTAAATTAATTATATTTTAGACTAATCGTTGGCCGCGACTTAGTACGCCTGTGTCACTCTAAGATTTTCAGTAATACAATTTGTTTTTATACATTACGTTAAGTAAAAAAATAAAATAAATAATCTTCGAAAGGGTAAGCAGAGGTACATACTAGTATGCGCTTGCGATTGGCCAGTTCAGACTTGAATACCTTTACGATCGTTAATAAGTTTTGTACATATGTCAATGACATTATTAGTGTCAATGACGTTTAAGCACTGAACAATATGACTATTTCTACTATATAGAACGAAAATACAAACACAGATTATCAAAGAACTATTATTATACAAGAAATTTTAAATCTCAATTATTTATTACATGAATATCAAGCTAGTGGTCAACACACAAGTAAAACCGAGGTGTTGCGTACCGTCTTAACTGTGTATTGCTGCACGACGGATACTACCGTGCTCTTACTTGAGTACTGATTACCACAAATACCATGGTTACGGTACAATAATTTATTCTGAAACATTCTAAAAGGATTATGCACACAAAAATGGTATCTAAATAAAAACATATGCCTACAGAAAATAAACATAATATTGACGACCTTTCCACCAACAATAATTCATTTTCGTAATTATAGAAAACAAATTTGATAAACGTATAATCCTTTTAGAAATATCATCATCACAAAAAATGTAGACACCTAACTAAATATAATGCAAAATTCGATCAACATATAAACTGTAATGGCGGACAAAACAAAAAGTCATTCTTCTTCTTCTGTTTTATTTTTGGCATAACATCTGCCGTTAGTGAAGTTTATTAATTCGCATCAATTAATAAAATTGAGCTTAAATTTTAATAAAGAATTAGTGATAAAAAGTAAATGGACCGTCTTGCTGGCCGAGGGGTAGCGTAGTCGCTTTACCACGTCAACGATTAGCGAGGCTCAGGTACGATTCCCGACGGAGGCGCGCGTATGGGTGATGAACATAGACGTTCGCATTTCTGGGTCTGTGTACTTATTAAAATTATTTTGGTATTTATATATGTATTTAAATGAATAATATCGTTGACTAACACCCATGACACAAGCAAATAATTTATCTATCAATAAAAATCCAGAGATATTATTTATTTAATTACACAAAATAGATTGAATATCTAAGTGTAATTTATAATACCACTGTACTACGGTAGAGGGAAATTACTCGAAGCTATTAATGGCTAACCTATCAAGGTGGAAAGAACATTTCGTAGTTATTACTGTCGCTTTGTTTTACTTGAATCACGCCGAGTTCCTTGATTGGTAGGCAGAGAGTATCAAATGTCAAATGTCATTATTTTTACAGCCTTGCCTAACTTTGTCAACATTTATTGCTTGTCTTATGATACCTATGATATATTATGAAAAAGCTGTAGATGCATTACAAATTGACATTTAAAATTGACTCATTTTGTTTTCTGGTACGTATTTATGGCTATAGCATGAAATTAGTAAAAATTGTTAATTTATAATACTTACGCATGAAAAAATATGTTTTTTTACGATGGTTATATAATTATTTCAAGCTTTGTTCACACAGAAAGGTAATTTTAATAAAATGGTTGAAATATTTTGACAAATGAAACTGGCAAATTATATAATATGGCAACTGACTTTTTTCTAGCCAAAATAAAGCGCACATAACGCATCTATAGTTTTATGATAAATCACAGAATGACACCGATCAATTAGACTAAGGTGCAATTAGTGGCAGGTTCTGTATATTTTGTGTCTTGAACGATGTTTTCATTTTATTTCTGGCTTATTATTAAGTGTTTGTATTTATTTTATACCTTTTCGTCTTATAAAAGTGTATCTAAATGTGATTTGACTTTGTATGATTAAGTACAGCGTAGCAGATACCAATACAATGATCTCTTTTCAAGAGATCCTAGAATATGAATCTAGACATAAAAGAACAAATAGCATAGAAGGTTCAAGATAACGTTCAGGTTAGGTTATTAGGTGAGCTTTATTCATAGATATTTGTTTATTTAAACCTGATAAAAATCATTATCGATTTTTCTCCCATACTTCAAATACTTATGAGAGTTTGTATATATTCTCTTTGGTACTTAAATAATAAATACACATTGGTACTGCACAAAAAGCTTAGTGCTTTGGGAACATTTTCCTAGATTTTTAGATTTTTTTATGAGTTCCCTCTTTTGTAAGAAAAACAGAATCCTAAAAGTACCGAGCAAAGATCGGTCACTCTGGTACTTATACTTATATTAATATGCTCGGAAAAACATCTCGTATTAGAACACAAAATCTTAAAATGTATCATATCCCATAAAATTTGAAACATTTTTCGTAAAAATGAACCAGGAACATATAAATGAAGACAGCAAAAACGCATATCTGAGAGAAATGACTCAGAATTTTTAAATATCACGTCACAAATAATTACATTCACAATTTTATTCACACATACTCGTACACAACGATCTCTCACTTCCATTAACACCTATACGGAATAAAAGGAAAACAACTGAAGTAATGGTCTCTGGAACGCAAATTGTGTAAAAGAATATAAAAGACGAAATAAATGTGTGCACATTACCAGTTCAGTCATTCGTTTTGGATTCGTTGAAATTTTCACAGAGAACACATCGCGGCAATTTACGAGCATGTAATATTGGGACAATTGCCGTCTGAAGCAAACGAGGCGCGGGAATGTTCCTGCCACGTCTCCTAATTTACGAGATGTAATATCAAGCTCATGTACGGATCTTACCTGTACTTTCAAAGTACTTTGAAGTCTGAACGCTTATAATCTTTATAGCAAGATCTCCACAAGCATATAAAGCATCGCTAGAAAAGCATTTCGGCTATCGTGAAATACTTGCTTCTTTGCCCCTTGTTAGAAATTTGAAATATCAACTCTATAATATTATTAAGCAATTTTTAAAATTCCATTTTAGGGTTTCTTACTAGCAGATAAAACCGAACCTATAAAGGACTACTATAGTGTATTATATGTATTCGTTTGTGGACTTTACTAATTAAAACTGAGTAAGATTTCTGAATAACAACTATTTATTTCGGCTCCACAAAAATGACACGACAAACTACAAAGTAGCAGTATGCGATCACAGCGCTACATGCGGAAATATTAGAAACTAACACCAAAGTAAAGATGTTTATGGAGACACTTTTTAAATTTATTTCCAATAATATGTACTGTACAAAATATAATATAGGATATATTTTTTCTCAGGAACGCATATGTCCAAGAGAAATTTATAACAAATATTTAGAGATCTACAGTATCTTTCAGCCGCAAAAAATATATTTTTAAGTTAAAAAAAATAAGTTAACACGAGCAATGAAATGATGAAATGAAAAATGTTGCATATTTTGGTTCATAAGGGAATCAAACCTTATTGGATACTTACCGTTCTAAAATTCTAAAGCGTAGAATTATTCTAAAATACGTAAACTTATATTATAAGTTTTAATTTGTAGTCCATAATGATAAGCGAATGAAACACTATCAGTTTTTTTTAATTAGACCATTATTTCCAAGTAGATATTGTTATATGTACCTATATCATACATAAAACAGTAACACATTATGTACAATAGTAGTAGTTTTATTTTTATACAATATTACAAACTACAAAATCGATTTAAATGGTTTTTTAAAATTAAAGGAAAGGTATGCAGATAAAAAAACGGTTACAATACGACCAATATTTTTAGAGAGGTGCGTAAAAAACATAGAATTTTAGAACATAGAAGTCTCTATATGTATTATACATAATATGTATTTACATCTTCCAAAAAAATCTTCCAAATTTTATTGGACAAATTATGTATTGTGTACAGAAACTTATTAGTTACTATAACGTGTTACTGTTTTCAATGTTGTATCTACAGGAAAGTGTTAAACAAATAAAAACATTACAAATGCGGATTTCAGAGACCTATTCATTCAACAAATAAAATTAAAAGTTTGCCAGATTACTCAATTGAACGATTGGATTGTAGAATGAAATTGGCCTTTATTTTCTAACATCATTTCTAAATGTTGAACGTATTAACGTAAGTTAATCATATCTGTATTTGTAAGTTTGAATAGTTTTTCACGGTTTTTCTTTTTCATTATTAAGCATTTGATACGATAGTTTGCCATTGACGATGTAAATAAGAGCCGCTTGCGCTTTCCAGTCCGTTTATTTCTGAATTATTTACCAATGCAGGGTATATTATAATTTTAAATTGCACTGTTATGAGTTAGCACCAAAGTAGGGGCTAATCCTATAACCGTTTAACCAGCCAAAGTTGGAGGGTTTAATTCTAATTTTCTTTTCTAGTTTTAATCTAACTCAAGTTTAAAAATTCAAAATCAGCGGATGACGTTTATGACAACAAAATGCAAATTACAAATAAATCGATAAAAACATTACGTTATTTTCATATTGACTTGTAGAAAAGGACACTATAATCAAATTCGTGTTTTGTGAAAGAGAAAATAATACTTATGTCATGACTACTGATTTTTTTGTATTTTGCCAGATATAAAGAGAGTGAATGAATTGGAAATTGACACAAAGGACCGCTCTAATACAGAGTAAAAACATTGGGTTAGTATATCCTTGGGTTATTATTCTCTGTTCGTGCAAGATAAAACCAAAGTTGTAATATTATAAATTAATCTAGAGTTATTATACTCAGAGTTGTTTGTTTAAATCAAAATTTCCGTGCAAGCGGCCCTTATTGCTTATTTATTGGTGACCTCTGGTGTTGTAGATGTTCGTGGGCGTCGGTGATCACTTACCATCAGGTGACTAACCTGCTCGTTTGCCTCCTCTTATATAAAAAAAATATTAAATATTGCATTCAGTTAAATTATTTTGATATTCAGAATTTTGGTAAAATAACTTTAAAAAAGTGGCATGTGAACCAAGAAGTTTACACGACAACAGACAGGTGACACTAGATTCTATATTTTACGTATTTGTAAATTTCGATTCGATCGAAAAAAAACTTAAAATAATTCTACCAGATATGAGACTTATTAAATCGCAATCGAAAATCCCTATATAGCAAATCCCATTGAAATCGTTAGAGCCATTTTAGAGAACGTCATTACAACAATACAAATATATATATACATATTAATAAACATACTGCTCGTTTAATCGTACAGGATATCGTATAATATGTTGATGTGCGTCGTGTGGTATACCGCGTATACACGTTTGCGTAGACCTTGTCGAAAAATACGCCCCATTTGCGCTTTTCAAGTGCTTTAAGCGTAAACGACGCGTGCACGAGTTGGTGTTATTCTTTTCCTTCAAAACCGACACACCTACTTACATTTATTTATAGATTAAGCTGGTTTACTTTTTATGACATTATAATATTCTCGCTTCATCGATCCAAAACTGGTACAAGAAACTTATATTATGTAAGTGTAAACAATTTTCAATCTTTGAAATGTGCTGAAATAAAGACATGTAGAACTAAATGGTTCTATGAGTCTTTTGATGAAAAAATCAATAAATGGTTCCCTCAAGTTAAGAGATGACTGTCGTCCGATAGTTATGTTTTGAGTACTGTAAAATGATAAACCTCAAATTCAGATCTATCCTTTACCCCACCCTCTACGTTAAAACACTACAATGTAAATAAAAATAAAAATAAGTAGTTTTCTTTGGTTTTTGGGATTGTCAATAACAGCAGTACATTAATTACGTATTTTGTTCGTGATACGTTATGCTATTTACGTCCATACGTGGATTTTCCCATGTAACTATCTTTTTAACAACTCTACACTAGACACAACAAAAAAGCTTTTAGTAAACCGACACAGTACCTTAATCCAAGGTAACGTTTATAACTATTTAGCATGCATTTAAAGACCTCACTAGTACTTACTCACCTACGGAGCAATTCATCTATCACAGACAATGCTCCGAGTTCTTTGATATATTCCTCGCTGCTAAATGCACAGCCAGTTATCACATCAGGACATACATACGCACATGGACTGTTAAACACATAACCCTTCTTTGCGTTGCGCATTTGGGTAAAAAGCGAAACAAGTGAGGTATATAAATCAAAAAATAAATAAAAGTAATACTTAAAACATTATAATTGTCTGTTCATTTAAAAATATGAAGAAAAGTTATGAAGTATCTATAAATTAGTGGTAGTGGTGTCCAATAAAGAACGGTAACATACCTACTTTTGACAACTGAAGCAAGCCTGAAAATTGTTAAATATTGATTAATTAATATATGCAATCACTTAGATATAAAGATAAAATGTCTATCCTTCCATACCTGTATCGTGTAGTCGGATAAAAATGGGCGCTCTTTTAGTCGTTAGTTACAATTTTACGTAGAAATTTCGGTAGTTCACCGGTAACAGGGCAAACAGGTGCATTTAAGGACATTTTCACTTTCGTAAACATTTTAGGGACCGGCGGGTAAAAGGGTCGTATGCTGACTTAATAAGGTCGGGCAGATCACTAGGAAAGTGGTCTTGCCTGAGATATTGCAAAAATGTTCTTTTTATGATTTTCCCTTATAACACGGAAAACTTATTTTGCTATATTCTTAGTCCGTTAAGATATTAGAATGTTTTTGATAAAAGTATATGAAGAGACGGAGTACGCAAGGTTGTATTTGCGACTTTATCTTTTTTAAGGTTTATTATCTTTTTTTGGATATACCGAGCAGTTTCTTTTGATTGATCCTGTACTAAATTTGTAGCAATCATTGCTTTTTTTAAATATTTAATGTGCAAGCTTAGTTTTATTACTGTTTTATTATATAATATGTAGTAGTGACGGACATAGTTCAGAAGTATAGCAATCTGAAGTGGCAGTTGGCGGCTGGTCACATCTGTTGCAGTATCGATGGCCGGTGGAGTAAACGGGTTCTCGAATGGAGGTCACGACTCTGTAAACGTAGTGTTGGACGCCCTCTGGCCAAGTGGACCGATGACTTAAAGTGTACAACCGATATCCCGTTTTCACTATCTAGTGATAGTGAAAACGGGATATCGGGTCTTATGGAATATTTAGGGGAGGCTTACGTCCAGCTGTGGACTGTAACAGGCTGATGATGAAATATATACCTCCATGTAAATATTAGTATCTATCAATCCAATTACAAAACAGATTTTGAAGTTGCCCTTTTCACAAAATTTAGGTGTTGGGGACATTTTACAGGTAGATGCAGTAAAAGTTTAATACGTCTTGAATAAAGGGTTTTTCAATTTACAAAAAAAAAATGCTCATACAGTTGTACGCTTGCATGAACTTGTTTGTGTATGGCTTCGAGTACCTCCAGGAACAACTAGAGGTTGGCGGACCGCCGGTTAAGCTTAAAAACCACTGTCTTAATTGTAGCACTTATAGGTAAGCAAAAAAAAGTCAAAATACGATCAGCGGTTTTAAAGAAATACGTGGACAAAACATACAATTGTTAAAGTTTTTTTGAATTCGATTGGACGAAGTTATATTTAAAACGCAAATGTGGTTCTATAAATCAAGTAATAAACTTTTGTTCAACGAGGTCCCATCCTATCATCCTATCATTTCCATATGACTTGACTGAAAGTTGAATATGGTCTTCTCATTCCTAAAAGGTCAGCAAGCAACTCTGAAATCCCTGTTACAATAACTGTTCGTGGGCGGTTCTTATAACTTACTTTTATTGTAGATTATAAAAACTTGCTTATCATGTTTCGTTCATAAACATTTTTCATTTGATACCCTTATCATAAGGGTTACTATAAAAAAGGACTAAACGGCAAAGTCCCTCGCCAATCGGGCGCAAATCCCGTCACATCTTGGGAACGAATATTGTCGCCTAATCATGGGTACATACTAGTATTTACCTCTGCCTACCTTTTCGCGGATATATGGACGTGACGATATATATTTTTTAAATAAATCCTAATCGGGGTCCTAAGGGGTGCGGTCATCGTGCCCTTGTATAAAGTGTATAGGAAAATATTTGAAAGGAGAATGAGAGGGATGCCCTAAGTAATCTTATGGGAGGCACAGGGATGCACGGACCAAGTGTTCTCACTCCGCAACATCGTAGAAAAGCATCTGGCTGTGGGCCAGAAGGTTTTGTTCTGCGCAAAAGGAACTTTGAGATTATGGGATAGACGGGTCCCTGCTGCGTGCTGTGTAGTCTATGTATTTGGAATATAAAGCATTTTTGCGGGTGTACGGCAACATATCGTCCTGGTTTGACGTTAACATTGGCGTCAAGCAGGGCTGTGTGTTGTCACCTCGTTT
>DVZN01000492.1:0-12934 GCA_018237365.1 Caria ino melicerta
ACGCACGCACGCACGCACGCACGCACGCACGCACGCACGCACGCACTCACTTTTTCCTGTGTATCCTATTGTGAATAGGAAACGGTGAAACTTGTTGATATTGACTTTGATGATAATTACAATACATACATATCTTTACGCCAAATCTCTTGCAGGGTAGGCAGAGAGTATTGAGTGCCAAGTATCACCACCCCTACATACTTGCTTAGCTTCCTCCATATTTATTACTCTCTTCATACCAACATAGGTCTTCCCAGGTACCTACAGCCATCAATATTCACATTTTATATCTGTTTAGTCAATCTTGCATCATCCATTCTTTCTACATGTCCGAACCATCGGAGCATGTCCTCTCTCTTTTTCACCGACACTTTCTTTCAATCCCACTCTTTTTCTCCGATTTCGCTATTGCGAATTCGGGAATTAAATATAATAGTGAAAAAACATGTATGCTCAAAATAAAAGGCTCATTAAGAAATTCGTATTATAATACGTCTATGTTCATTAGTCTCCATAAAATAAAACTCACGAAAAAAGACTTAGGAATATTGACTAAAATTATAACAATATCAACATTATTCTATTCAGTGGCACATAATCCCATTAAAAATTCTTCAATGTTGTTCTCCTTTGACGAATTATCAACTTCGTCAATGAGAGATTTCGCACATTTACAATTTTCGTCACTATCATCTGTAATTGCCGAAACACATTTCTCAAATTTACATCTGTTTGGCGTCGAGCCAATTATTGTTACAGCACCTTTTGCGGGAACTGTTCCCAAAACTTGCAATTCTCCATTTAATAGCAATTTTTCTGCAGGTGTACAAATATCATCTTCTAAATAGGACAAGTCAGAAGATGGATAAGCATTAGTATCAGAAAAATAAGGGAATTCTCTAAATTTAGGATCCCATGTTGATCCTATAATTCTTATAGCCCCTCTAGCTGGCGCAACACCAAAAAATACATTATCAGCATTTCGTACTTTATTCACATATTTGTTGTCATTAGCATCTTCTAAGTCTTCACATTCGTTGGAACTAAAATTATCACTATCTATCAAAAGCCTTGGACTCGGCATCAAACGATGATTCCTTAATATTCCACCAGTAGGAATAATTCTGTTTAAATCAATGTGATTATTAAATATTTTATCAGTAAAAATGCAGTTTTCACAGTCTTCTAAATAAGTTACATCATTTAGACTTAAGTAATTTTTATTTAATGCAGGCATTACAGCATATTCATACTTACGGAAATCTATAGGTGCAGATATAATTTTAAATTTGCCACTCACTGGTACATATCCTATTATTGCATTTTCTTCTGTAAGTGATTCCAAAAAAGGAAGGCTTAAATATCCTATTGTATCATCAATACATGCACACTCAGGCTTAAAATATATTTTTTCTATACCTAACATATCAGTTTCTGAGTTCATCAACGATATAGCTTTTCTTGGAGTTTCTTCTTTAAATAAATCTTGACACATTGCATTATCACTTTTGTAAGACATATAGGGTATGCTACATGTAAAGGCTCGGTTATTGTATGGTAAAAATGAGCCTATTATTCTTAATGCGCCATTTGCTGGTAGAAAACCCAGGAAATTCAAATCTTCATTATTTTCAGGTGCTATGGAGGTTATAATATCATTATCATAGTTCTCATCTAATAAGGAGATAATCCAGTCTTTAAATTTGAGCTCTGCTTCTTCTGCTGGTAAATTGTTTATTAATTGCAAATGATCATCTTCACATGGATTTGCCGAATCTTGTGCATCTATAGAAGCAGAATCTTTGTATATAAGAGGAATTATCCAATATCCAACTGTGTATTTCCCAAAACCATTATTCTCATCCTTAGCTTCGAAATAGTCATTTGTGCAGGAATAATCTGGGTCCTCTAAGTTTTTGAGCAGTCTGTTTAGTGGAGTATCTGTAAACAAAAAATAATAATGATACGCAGTATTTCACAATTCAGTAATTGTGTAAACAATGTGTCTATCTTTTGAAGGATTACTCCAAAAGCATTATCGCTTTTATTAATTAAAGATTTAATTTTTTTTTGAATTCAAATTCACGAATTCCCTTATGTTGGTCCAGGTTCCTTTGCAGAATAGACCAACTGCTCATAAGCTTACTATCCTTTACACCGTGGTCAGTAATTTACGATAGATGCTAGCGAGTTTTCCGTTAGTAAACTCATGGTAGACACACAGTTTAAAGGACAAGTAGCTGGCAAACTTACATTTGTATGAGATCTAAGACCCTGAACTCAGGTTAGCAACACACCATTACCGTCTTTGGTATTTATAAGCAGAACGAATTTCTTACCATCAGAAAGTCCGTCTTCTTGTTTGCCTTCCAATATTATAAGAAAACAAATTGTACGAGGCCTAACTTCCTAAACTCAGGTTGGCAACACACCATTACCTTCTTTGGAGACACCATAGTCGGCAAGAATTTCTTGTCATAAGGGAATCCATCTGCTTATTTGCCTTGCAAAATTATAAAAAGTTTTTACCTGAATATTGCTTGGTTATGATCATAGGAGTCGTGGTGTCTTCATATTCTTCACCTGCAACTTCCATGCTGTCACAGTTTTTAAAAATATTTGTGTCATCTTCATAATCTGTTTCTTGGTCACATTTATTATTCAGCACCATTGGCATGGATATTTTTATGGAGATCTGAAAAAGTTGCAACTTTGTGGATAAAATTAATGTCGTAGTAGTTAGTATGGTATGAAATGGAGGTGAGTGGGGACTGATGGGGATTGTGGAGAAAATGACTGGTTTGGATTGATGACCAACCTTCACACCAGTCCCCACCAAGCACCACCACACACCACCAGGCCTTACCAGTCTCCACTATTCCCCACCCAACTCCATTTATAGATCTTTTTTATTCCGTTTAATTTAGGAGTTCCCGTGGGAGAGTTCCCGCGATTGCCAAAAATGATTAAGTATAAAAGACAATATTTTTTGTATTGCAACCCGTGTTGGTCCAGGCTCCTTTGTGGAATAGATCTTCTGTCTTCCTGCCAGACAGCGGCAGATACTGTCAATAGCACCGTGACTTTTGCCTAGGTGGTAGAGCTTTGAGACGGCTCGCCAAAACGTTAGTGCATGTCTGGAATCAGAATCAATCAGAATAATTGTTTATTGACGTGTTTCGGTTTGGAGGGTAAGGTAGCCGGTAAACTTACTTATACATGAGGCCTAACATCTCCTCAAGTTGGCAACGCACCATTATCACCTTTGATGACGTGAATTCAATAATGTTGAAAATTCACATTACTCTTGCAGTCATACATTTATTTACAGCCACATTTATCGAACAAAATAAAAAAATAATTTTAATTTTAAAACAAAGTTAGAAAATCTGTTTTTCTACTTCTATTATACATGAATATTATATAGAATTTTACCTATTTTTGGCATTAATTTGAATAATAATTAAAACGTTAATTGCTATGATATTATATTTAAAAAAACTATAGATACCCGCCTACAAATTGACATTTAAAAGTGACTAATTTTATTTTCTGGTAATCATGAAAGAAGTAAAATTTGTGAATTTATAATACTTTCACATGGAAAAAATCTTTTGACGGTGGTTGTATAATTATTTAAGATTTGTAAACACAGGAAGGCATTTTGAAACAATTCAATTCTTGTGATATGGCTTCTAGTCGTTTTTCACAACTTATTTAGCCAATGTCGAGTCTAAGGCTATCACACTGATAAAGTTTATCGCGGTTTAATTTTGATTGTTAAGAGTTGGGGTAATGTACAACATTTTAATAATAAGTCTAAAAAAATCAATGCCATACTGAGGGTGTGATCAATCCCAACCACTCACTATGTTTTGTCCATTCAATAGTGAACTAAAACTTAAGTATGGAAAAAAATTGTGCACTTGTTTCCATTATCAACATTTGTTTATCAATACTTGCCACACTAGTCGCTAAATACCAAACGATGTAACTTTTGCAGGATGAAAAATCCGTGTGCAGGTGCCACTCATTTAAAAACACAGATGATGTGCTAAAACGATGGAGTGAATTTTGGAGATATGAATATGTCCAGATGTTTCTGCTGTGTCCGAGTATACAAATCACTTAGAGATAGCAGAGGTATATTGTGACATTACTATGGAAGAAGTTAAATGGGCGATTAAAATTACGAAATATGGCAAGGCTGCGGGAGTGGATATGGTCACTGCTGAAATGATCAACGTTGATGGTTCTACCATGCGGGACTTTTTCTGGGTCCTTTTTAACAAATGTTGGAGGGCCGGCAGAGTACCGTAAATTGTAGCCGTGCGGTTATCGTGAACTTGTATAGTACCCTAAAGTTGAGAATTAAAAATAATATTATGTGTAGATATTGGCTTTGTGTGGCCCCACACTGTTATCAAAAGCCATTAAAAAAATAAAAACTAGCCTTAACCTAAACTTACAAAATTCAGTGCATGTTGTAAACAAAGCAGAATTAAGGTTACCTTATAATATTCCTCAAAGGCCGCATTTTCTCGTACAATATCTTCATAATGTTTACGTTCATCACTAGCTGGAGCTTTCTGAGGATTTTTTTCCTAAAATATTGAAATTAATTAAAAAAAAACATTGTTTTTATTTTAATAAAAGTGGATTTTAAACTCATTTAATACCTGTTCTTTTCGGTCCCGTTTTCGCTGAGCAAATTTATTAACATTTCTGTTTTTGCGACCCATTTTTCTTAAATATTCACCAAGAGAAATAAATCTTACAGAACTCAAATTAAACCTAAACATAAAAATTATAGCCACCTTCAGTAATAAGTATATAGTCTATGATAGCCACACTTCAAATTCGGCAATCGGCCTGTTTTTGACATTGACATTTGACATTTAACATTTCTGTTGACATGTGGCTTTTGAGGTTATGGTTTCCTTCTTTCTTTTTCAATCATAAAATAAAATTGCCACTTTGAATTTTGACATAGAGCTATAACAGAGAAGAAATATGAGGAATGTATGCATCTTCCTAGGTAGTGCATATAGATGTATCATAATGATGTATAAGAGACAGAGCATAGCATACCATACGTTGGGGCGAGATAGACGGGCGAGACAATTCACGTACACGATATAGGCCTATATTGGCCTAATGTTTTTAATATTCAATTATAAATCTAGCTTTATTGTAATAATTTTGGATTATAAAGTGTTAGAATATGTTTTATTATAAGAAATTGGACATGGTTACGTGTGATGTATCCAAATGTAATTCATACAATTAAGAAATTCCACACAAATACACATTTTATACTTAAGTCATACTAAATTCATTAGTTGTGTAGATGTAATATTTTAGAATTACTGCATAAGTTTTAAACATAAATACATGGGGAAATGATCAAATTTTATCACATAAATATTCTGAATGCATTGAAATAAAAATAAAAATTTACACAAATGCAAAAATTCTTCCTATTTACAACCTAGTTTTCTAGGCAAAAATATTATCGATATCTCCAATAAGAAAAAGTAGTTTCAACAGGTCGCACGCAAGGTTTATAATAATGTCTTATACAACTACATATTTTTTTTATTGCTAATCCTCCTTCAAAAAGAGAAGATTATGTGTTTGCCTATTTTATAATGTATATATGTCCATCGAGCTTATCCCAAAATTATAAATAATAGGTCTCTATGGACGAGTGATGTTGGAGTCCGAATTTGACGTGATAGGTCCCGAGTTCGATTTTCGGGTCGAGCAACTTGTGCTATGAGTTTTTTTCTATTTTTTATGAAAAACATGACGTTGTCTGGGATTGGATTTGTACCAGATTAGCGACGCACTTGTAATCTGTCACATCATGGGACCTAATATCGTCGGTTAACTGTGGGTGCATACTAGTATGTACCTCTGCCTACTCTATGTGCGTCCACTTGTTGGCTGATCGTGGGTACAAACTTGTATGTACTTTTGCTCACCCTTGCGAGGTTGGATGCGCGTGACGATACTTATTATTTATTTATTTTTATAAATAGTAAGTGAGAGTTTGGTATCTCTGTAAGAATAAGATTTTTTTTGGATATTATTAATAAGAATATAGATGAACACTATTAAAATGTAAGCGCTATGTTAGATGTGTAATGTTCGCGGATCGCTTTTTAATGCGATGTAACAAAGATCAGTTTTTCACGCTATGATTAGTATTGATATAGGTAATAGATTTTTCAATTTTGCTGTTGTCAGTCTATATCAGACTCATCGTGGAATTACTCTATAAATTTTATCCATAGTTTATATTTATCTCCCTACCCGTTTGGGCTTTAGGTTATCTATTTCCGACCAGGCAACTTGTAAAATACAACAAAAGGCATACATTACAGATGACAACGCATCACTAACATCTTTATTACCAATAGAAGAACTGCCTGTTTTCCTCTACTAATTTACAAAACCGTAGTGATAAATTTAAAATTCAGATTGCTGGTTTTTTATTTTATTTTTAGTGTCAAAATTTATTGTCGATCAAAATAAAAATAAATAATATGTACTGATTATATTATATTTGAATGACAAAGTGAAAAAAGGAATCATGAATATATACATTTGATTAGTATCGATAGTGTCTGCATTAGTTTCCCACATTAGCAACACACACATTGACATGTCACACCCACTTACACAATTATGTTTTATCTCGTTTGATGATTAGCACTGCCAATCCACAGACTAGATAGGGATACTACGTATTGCCAATCATTTAATATAATAAATCTATGGTAGTGCATATATTATGTGTGCTTGTATTATACTAGCAATCACCCGTGGCTTCACCCGCGTGGTCAAAAACACATCTATATTTCACATAAAATTTATTTCTCTCATTTAACAAAAAGACCTAGCACTACTGCGTTTTTTGTAGAACTAATAAATACCAATATTTTTGGTTAATATTATATTTACCAATACCGAACCGTTTAGTCAGCACACGCCGGTAAGGCATCACATCTCTACATATTATACGTAAAGATGCGTCATGATTTAAGTAGGTACATATAGTTACTGTTATTTTTTTGCTGAAGTTTTTGTTTAATCCTAATAAAATATAGCCTATAACAGATCACTCAAGAATTTTATTCACTATTTCCGAAGATTACCCTTTATAAACAAAAAAAGTTAGAAACTTTACCGCTTTTATTATATAAGATAATACATAAAAAATATAATAAGATAACAAGTCTAAAACATTTATTAATTACATACATATCTTCACGCCAAGTCCGGGGTAGGCAGATAGTATCGAATGCCAAGTGTCACGACTCCTACATACTTGCCTAGCTTCCTCCGACCTCCACATTCATTACTCTCTTCATACATACACGCCGGTTTCGGAGACTCTTGACCCCACCCCCGGATAATATACGGCCGATTTGGTCGTGGAATGTCAAATAGACGGCGTGTATTTATTATTTTTTTCAAAATTACTTAAGAATTAACATACCTATTCGAGATATACTTAGTATATTATACATTTCTGATATTAGTACTAAGCCCCAGTACGCAATGAAGGATAGAAAATAATGCTCTGTCTTTTTTTAACATAGAAGATTTTATATCTTCTTACTGTCGTGGAAATTAAGAGACGATATTTACTATCCGGCTCTCTATTTAAAATACTCTACGGGCCCGAATATCAGCTGTTTTATGTTTATCGATAATTGTCAAATGTCAGAATTGAAAAGTGATTGCCAAATACCACAGTGATTGTGATTAATTAATGTTAGGTATTAAAAGAACTAAGTTAGTGTCATACATATTACCTATTGTTTTGATAAATGATAACACTCAGCTTATCAGTATTCAGTATTCACCACAATTCTAACTATTCAGTGGCATTCAGCATTAAAAGGTAAGTACACTTATATTATATCTTATCAGAACAGTAAGAAGGCAATTTAAAATTTAATTAAAATTACAAATTGCTTTATTCAGTAGGTATCTAGGTATCAGTAGTTTGAGCTAGTCTGTTGGTAAGTATTTCATAACAACCGATTTATACTTTAACATTTTTATATTTAATTGAGCCCAGTTTCCATAATTAGTTGAATGAAGCAAAATGTGATAGGATTTTTGTATGTAAACTGTCTTTTGTTATATTATTTTTTTAAAGGGAAGCTCTTTTTTCTGAAACTAAAGTTCTAAGTCTAATCTACTCATTAGAATTACAACTATCTACATGTACAATTGCTGTTAAATAGTTTCAGCCATAAATGAGTTTAACCAGATTAAACTGACTCAGAATTGATTAAAAAAAATTTTTCCTACCTCTTTATTTTGCTTAAACTTAAGAATTTACATTTTTGTGTTTAGTTGCACATGTACAGTAAATATCATCTAAGTGTGTGGCTCTGAAGTTAGTTACGAATGGCGTAAATGAGACAAATTGTTATTTGAAATGAAACTTAAACTACATATAACATTTTGATTTTTAATATATTTTAAATACTCCTATTTTTTACTGCATGCCGCATGACTGTACCTGCATATAACCTGTGTTCAGAGCCGCACACTTAGGTGATTTGTACTATACTATTTAAAAAACTATTATTTTGGCTTTAGTGAAAGTAGTTTCAATTTATTTGTATAAATCTAATACCTTTCAACGAGCAATTGTTAATTAATAGGTATCTCGGAAACACTTAGCAAGGTTTCATTTTTAGAAAATATTGTTTTTTCCTTGTTTTCATGCAATAAAAATTTGCTACAATTATCAGTAGAATACAAAAATAAATTTAACAAGTTTTGATAACTCAGTTGGTAAGACGGGTGGCTACTTAAATAGCCCATTTATTTTTGTTTTTATTCACCGAGCAAAGCTCGGACACCCACATAGTTGTTAAACATTTCAGGATTTGTGGTGGCAATTTTTTTTATTCTTTTTTTACCAAGCAAAGTATGGTCACCCAAGTACTTATTTAAAACCCAACTCTTAATATAAATTGGAATCTATGAATAAATACTGTGATAAGAACTTAATGCTAAATGATATAGGAATACATAGGAACAGCATAACTGTTGTCTAGAATCATCTCTAATAATGTCATCTGTGTATCAAGATAAGATAAACAGCAAACAGTGAACAGAAGGTTATGTTTACTTTATTATTGTTTTAGAAACATGCATTTCATACCTATGTTGACTAATATTATCATGTATATTTGACATAGTGGTATCATAGATAATGTTGGGCAGCTCACAGCTGCCTCTCAAATAAAAGGAATGAGAAGATAGTGGTACTCTATCTAATTTTCTCTATACATGCACATGCACAATTAGTGTGTAAATGCGATGAACAATAATGATTAATCAGTTTTTTACGTCTACTGCACATTCATCAGTAGGGAGAGACAGATTCTCTCTTTTTAACTTTTAAAAGTCTCAGCTTACAGATAACGTTATTATTTTACTCAAAGTTACAAAATACAAATTTTATTATGACCAAAATGACAATAAAATATCTTTCTTAAAGGTACATCCTTTAAGAAAGATATTTTTTTCCATTTTGGTACACATTTATATTTCATTACATAAAACTTTCCAATTGTCTTTCATAATAATTATTTAGTTTAATCATTTTTATCTATCAATCATAAAAAATATTATTACACAATAAACCAAATCATATATAAATTGTATGTAATTAGATAATTTTACGATAAAATCAATTGGAGATATAATTGTAATATTAATAACATTGTAACTAAAAGAAGAGTGTCTGTCTCTATGTATGCTTAGATCTTTGAAACTATGAAATGCATTTTGATGCAGTTTTCTTTAATAGGTAGTGTTTCAAGCGAAAGGTTTTCATGTGTATAATGATAGAGATATGCATGAAATAATATAGAAAGACTGATAATTTTAGAGGATTTTAAGTCTACTGTTATGTCTGTCACATCGCATTAAAACCTCTGAAATCATGACAAATTAGTATCAGTTTTGCATCCGTGCAAAGTCAGGGTGGGTCGCAAGTCTATACATCTATTCCAGCAGTCGACTGCAACTGGCTGATGAATGAATGAAATATATTATATTATGTATTTCATTCATTCACTAAATTAAATCTATTACATTAAAGAACTTTGTGTATATGTGGACTTTCAATTTAATGCAATGTCTTTATATTTATCTAAAAGTATTTTTTATGACATGAGAAGAAAATACTAATATTGAATGCAACTATTTATTGTAATCCAAGAAAAGTGTTTTTCATATGGTACGGCTTTCGCCTGTTAAGACCGCTAGCCGCTTAGGTCCCGGGTTCAATTCCCAGGTCGGGCAACTTTTCTTAAAAATGTTTTTCAGATTATTCTAAGTAAGCATGACATTGCCCGGGATTGGAATGTGCCCGAAGTGACAATAGACTTGCCACCTATCACATCAAGGGCCATCAAGGCCCTAGTACCTTGGCTAATCGAGGGTGTACTAGTATATCTACTAGCACACCTCTGCCTACCCTTTCGAGGATAATAGGCGTGAAGGTACTATAACTAAATGAGCTCAATAAAATGCATTTCTAGATGGGTCCACCAAAGGGTTTTCAGTTTGCCATCGACAGGGGTGGCACATTCACAGATGTTTTTGCTCGCTGTCCAAATGGCAAAGTTCGTGTCATGAAGCTCTTGTCAGTAGACCCTCAAAACTATGATGATGCTCCCAGAGAAGCTATTAGAAGAATATTACAAGAGGTAAGTTGTATAACAATGCCATAACATTGTCTCTATGGGTTATATGGGTTTGAATAACATAACTGGACATCATCCAATGATTAAGCATCTCAGTAGGCTGGGAGTCACTGAAAGTGACTACCACAGAGACTACTTTTATTGTGCAGAGCATGTGTTACCCAGGACGAAATGCCATACCATATTCTTATGGATGTGAGGAACTGGCAGAACATGAGAACAACTTCTTGGGCGACCCACAACCAATGCAAAACATAATAGAATAATCAAATTTTCTTTTAAAGTTTTGGAATTAACTGGGATGGTCAAACTAAACATCATAACAACATCCGAACAAACATAAAGGCCTGCACACAGGCTAAGTGCAGTCACATAGTCCCGATTAGATGGATAGCTGAGTTTAAGATAAACTATGCCTATAAACAAATTAGGTGCATAAGTGTGGGGGTGCGGCTTGATGTGCAAGTGCAAGGCTACTCTACAGTCATAACTTTAATATTGGAAAAAGTTAAGTTGGTTAAAGGAACAAGCTGCTGCATAGCAATCTACCTCCAGTGTTCTTGTTAGCAAAGACCCATTTAGTCTGTGCTTTCCTTTTAAAAGCTCTATAAGAGAGGTGATCTATTTTACTTAGGGAACCTGTACACAAGGGTATATTTCAACCTATTTAATTAAAGGTGTTTTTCCTCGAGTTGGTCTGGGCTCCCTTGTAGAATAGACCTTCTGCCTTTCTGCCAGGCAGCTCATAAAAGGCGAGCATAAGCTTACTTTCAGTATCACCGTGACGTAGGTGGTAGAGCTTCGCAGCAGCTCGCCCGTGTAAAATGGTACCACCGCCTTATCTATTCCTGTCGCCATAACGTCAGTGTTTGCAGTTGACGTGATCCGGTTTGGAGGGTATGGTACCCGGTGAACTTACTTTTGCACGAGGCCTAACATCTTGGCTTCAGGTTGGCAACGCACCATTACCACCTTTGGTGTCTATAGGCGGGGGGAGTATTTTACGATCAGGAAATCCATCTGCTTGTTTGCCTTCCAATATTATAAAAAAAGGGTTACTTGTTTTTTTTTAAATATAATCACTAAAATACTTATTTCTCTACTATTACAGGAAACTGGCAATGCACTGGATAAAAACGGAAAACTAAATTCAGCTCTAATAGAATCAATACGGATGGGTACAACAGTGGCCACCAATGCTCTTTTAGAGCGAAAAGGTGCTAAAATGGCTTTAGTAATAAATAAGGGTTTTAAGGATCTCTTGTATATTGGTAATCAAGCTAGACCTCACATTTTTCAATTGGTAAGTTTTATTATGTACTTTTTATAGAAGCATTAATATGTTTTCATACACAAGCATATATCTATTGACCTCTTTGGTCAAGAGCCTTTTCTTGTTATAGGAATGATCATGTATAATAGCAAAATGTGCTTGTAGTTCATGCATACAGGCATATCTTCATGCTAAGTCCTTTGTGGGGTAGAAAGAGAGTATCGAGTGCCAAGTGTCAGTTTAGTTCATTCTAACTATATTATGATTATTGATTTTATTTCTTGATGAACTTCAAATATTTGGTAAATAATAATAATGTTTGATTTTTTTCCATAGAACATTAAACGTCCAGGGATTCTATATGCTGATGTTGTTGAAGTAGACTGTAGAATAATACCAGCGTTAGAAGATCGTTGTCAAATTGACAAAACTAAACAAAACTGGAAAGAAGTATATGGAACTACGGGTCAGAAAATGCTGGTTGTGAAAGACATCGATGTTGAAGCGGTAAAGAAAAATTTGAAATTGCTAAGAGAAAAAGGGATAGATAGTGTTGCTGTAGTTCTGGCTCATAGTTATACGTATCATGATCATGAATTGCAAATAGGAAAAATAGCTACTGAATTAGGTGGGTATTGACTCTGTTACTAAATAAATCTGAAGTAGATATTAGAAAGGAAACATTAAAAAAAAAATTATATTAGTGGAATTTCCCTAACTTCAAAATGGAAAAATATATGTTTGTGATTTGGGTTTTTTAAAAGTAAAGTACTTTTAAGTACCTTCACGCCTATTATTTCCGAAGAGTTAGGCAGAGGCGTGCTATTATCTCCACCACTCGTAAGTCCAGTAGATATACTAGAACATCCATGATTAGCCAAGGTACTAGGGCCCATGATGTGATAGGTGGCAA
>DVZN01000493.1:0-12932 GCA_018237365.1 Caria ino melicerta
AATTTTTAGTAAAGTGATTGTTTTTAAATACTTGTAAATAAAGAATATGTGACACCACACCAGGAGGGAGAGGTCATAAATCAATAAAAATAGTGTGACATCATTTATGGATGTCCCCTTACCCGTAAATGTGAAAATCATAATTTTAAAATAAAAATAAATACACAAATATCGTCACGCCCATATATCCTCGAAAGGGTAGGCAGAAGTACATACAAGTATGCACCCACAATTAGCCGACAATATTAGGTTCCATGATGTGACGGGTGGTAAGTCCATCACCAATCGGGCACAAATCTGATCCCAGGCAACGTTAAGTTTTTCAGAAAACTGAAAAACTTATGAATAGAACAAGTTGCCTGACCCGGGAATTGAACCTGGGACCTCTCGTGTCCAACGCCACTAGACCACAGAGGCGATTTTAAAATATTGTTTATTTAATAACTATGAAATTTTAAATTTTAATAGAATGAATTTTAAATTTAAAATACAGTTTAAAGTTTTCACTTCTGTTAGCAGTTCTTATGACTGCCTCCAATGTTTTTAAAGATTATCAAATGTAATAAGCCAAAAGTTTAGCTTTTCTGCCTATTGTTCCACCTCATTCTGTTGAATTTAGATCATAGTGTGATTTGCTTCCCACTACCTTTTTACGCTTATATTGACCTTGTTGGTTTGTGCCACTCAAGGCTTTCTAATACATGAGCCTAATAGCTATTCTACACAATCGGGTCCAACCACCAACAGTTTAGTTGAGTTAGAGTAAAAATCAACTGTGTGGAAATTGGTTGGTGTAAAGGTTTGGTTCACTAACCAAGTGACGTTCCTACTACTTGGTTGTAAGTCCAACCAAGGTGATATGTGTTGGTGGTTGGACCACATTGTGTAGAATACCTATAAGGCTTATCCTTTACTGTACTATCTACCCCAGCTCCAGAGTATAACCAGGAGCTTTTTGATTTTTTCATCAGTATTACATAGGTTTCAATTTATTTTAATGTTGTCAAAACTAAACTTTTCAAAAATTTCGTTTAAATATACAATAATTTTAATATGGATATATTCTAAATATTTCTATACTTTTTTTGATTGGTTATTCAGTTAAACAGTATTTTCTACAAGAATTACAATCCCCATTTTCCAAAGATTATAATGCTTGTTTCATTACTTCTAATTATTCTAAGATTAGATATTATTTGTATTGCCAAAGGAAATGTGTGAAACATTATGAATGAAATGAATTTTTTGAGCTAACATGACAGCTATATAGGCATACGTGGATACGTGAGTGATATGTTATATGTAAAACTTACAATTCTACTTCAGTAACATACTTTTGTAAACCTTTCTTTTCCAATGAAGCGTTTATTTCTCCAGACAAATCAATATTAACGTTTTCGGACATTTTAGTTGTTTCTGTCGGTTGGGATATTTTCAATTATTATTATGTATAAAACATAATAAAAATGACACAATATTTTTGTTTGCTTCGCACACAATTACTCTGTTATTTACGTACTCTGTATACTCTGTTTTCAATTTGGTTTTACACGCAGAAACATCGAACGGAATCATAAACATTGACATTTGACATTGACAACAATTGACAATAACAATCATTTTTAATGTCAAACTTCGTCGGCTTCGAGTATAGTTCGTTGGCACAGAACAAAAAGAACTAATTATTTTCTGTTTTTATTCGTCGGTATCATTGACGCTATGCATTGACGTACTTACTTAGTAGACCAGGCATTAAAATATTTAGAAATATCGGCGTTTCTTCTTTCTTACTTGATGAGTATAATTGTATGACAAAAAAGGACAACAATAGTTTTATCAATGAAACAAATTTCAAAATTATGGCGAGTCGCCATTTATTGTCGCCGTGATCAAAAAGTTTAGTCAGTTGTCATCGCAACTTGTTAGTTAGTTTCTTAATTTTAAAGAAAATAATATTATTATATGCTCTGTGGTCTCGGCCGCTATTTATGTGCCAGACTAGGTTTAATTGGGCACGACTTAAACCTAGATGTCTAACAGCTTCTGTTGGACATTTTTTAGCGCCTTGTCATCTTTATGCATCTCACATCGTTTATGTTATTCTATAACATAAGCGTTCACCACATTTTGAAGTTTGAACACTTTACCAGTCTCCTATAATATCGAGTATTCTATCATAAAATCTGCGACATTTTCAATTTATTGCATTTTGTTGATACATTCATGTAGTTTTACTAGTGTACCTACTGCTATTAATATTTTCTAATCTGAATTGCGTATTTAAATGATTTAGTATATCTTTTTTATGTTTATTATCCCAAAATACTAAATTGCAAATTCATTATGTTTGAAACAATTACAAGTAATTGAGAATTTTCAGGATTATAATCCACAGTTCTAATTATGGCCACTTACCGTCCGCGTCAGTCTTGTGCCTAGCTTTTTTTTCATTTTATCCATTGTTACGTCAACCGTCACGCATTTACGCGCGTGGACACGCTAAACCTAAGCGCAAAACAATTCCTTAAAAAGCGACTTTTTCAATCATATCCCAAACAGTGTTCGGAACCGTAAGTTAACTATCATACACATACGATAATTATGGACATTGTGTACTTGCGTACGATAGTTGACCTTTATTCTAAATACTCGAAGTTAGTGTGCGATAATTTTTATCGTGATATATTCTTAAGTAAATGTGTCAAAACAGCCATTAACCGGTTAATAAGATAATTTAAGTATATATTATTTCGGTCTATGTACGATAATTCAAGGACCCAGGTACGATAACAAGTTCGTTTTCAGTTGCTAACACTGATACCGATGTAATGAATAGCTAACGGACGCCCGAGCGAATTCCTTCGTGAGCGACCGTCATGTGGAGGCAGGCCCCATGCCTGCAGTCTGCACAATCCACGCGGGTGCCCTAGTGACGAACACCCGCGCGGGGTAAATTAATGGAGACATTTGTATGGGCTCACGTGGGCATCCGCTTTGTATCGTTTTAGACCTTAGGCATATATAATTTCATTTGCTTTATAATGTGAGTGAAATATAATAATTATCGTTCAATAACTCCAATTCGTTTTTTTTTTGTGTAATGCTTCGAGCATTTTGATTATAGATTTTAAAGCGCCATAACAGACATAAGTATATTAGTCTGTGACATATTAAGGTCTATGGTAATTTAATCAGGAGACGGAAATAGCCGAGAGTTATACGCTTTGTAGTTTATGGTTGTGTCATGGCTGGAATGAACTGAAGCTTCATGCTTTTCATGCAGCTGCAAAGCAAGATTTGTGCAAACTGCAAAGTAAGCTTGGTTTTCTTTCAAAGTAGTTTTGCCGTCACCTTAGCTTTTATTTACATGTGAAACGCTAATATGTTTGTATTCTTAAGATTAAGCATTAATTTTACAATGGTCTCAAATTAGAACGAACAATACAACCCGAAACAAAATGAACGACGGTGATTGGATATGTAGTGATCCGAATTGTGGTAATATCAATTTTGCGCGTCGAACATCTTGTTACCGATGTAATAAAGACCGGCCAGCTGGGAGTAAGCCGTCTAAAAAGAAACTAGGTACAGAAATTGGCAAATCAGCAGCAGAAAAATCTCGAGGGCTATTTAATGCCGACGATTGGCAATGTAACAAATGCGCCAATGTAAATTGGGCCCGGCGTCCAACATGCAATGTTTGCAATGCTCCTAAGTTTGGCGAGGTATGTATACAATAAAAATTAATAATATTTATATTAGGCATTATGCACTTAGTCAAAAATTACGTGTTGTAGGTTGAAGCTCGTACCGGCTATGGAGGAGGCTACAATGAGCGTGGTGTTGTAGAATATCGTAGAAGAGAGCCATCTTCTGACGATGAATATGATGAATTTGGAAGGAAAAAACGCAAGCGAAAGGCAGACACACAGGACAAGGTAATTTTTAGATTTTTGTTTTTATTAATCAAATCCAAAACTAAACTAATTTACAAAGATTCCACATTTTTATGTACTTATTGTGTATGGCTGAGTGGAATTTGAAGCTAAGAAGAATTGATCTTATATATTTACTATATGAAGTATTTTTAGAAGCTCATAATTACTAAAGTGGAGATAATTTTTCCTGCCTTCAGGTCGGCATCACTGAAGGACCTGTAGACAAAAGGTTGCCACCAACAATGCTGCCGAAGGATAGTGTGATGGACCGAATAATGCCAGTACCAGCACCAAATCTGTCTTTATATAGACCAATACCAGTACCCAATTTACCTTATAGAAATTATGACAATAATAAAGTTAATGGCAGCTTCAGTGACGGTTCAGTGTGTGAATTGCCTCCACTTTCAAAAATGGCATTTAGGAGAAATCAACTACCTAATTATCCAAGTTATAAACAAGATCTCAGTATGCCTAATTTTAGAAATAACATGACACAAAGAAAACGCTTTTTTAGCACTGGCGAAAAAGATGCAGCAGGTTCTTCAGGATATGAAACTGGCTCTAAGAAGAGCAAACATGAAAAAAGTATATCACCGGTGATTAAACCTTATAATCCTGTAATGGAAAATAGGGTTTCCTCTACAAATAATGATCTAATATACACATTCTCTGGATCCACACCCGCTGAAGATTTTCAAGTAACTTACACTATTCAAGAGAGAGTGTACGCTGCTGCTTTTGCAGTGGTTTATCATAATTGTAAAATTAGTACAGCTAAATTTGAGAGCATGTTTGATAAACCGGCTCCTGATTTTAAAACTATATTTGCTTGGCGTCAACGCCTATTGACTACTGGTTGCTTGGTTGATTCTCACTCGGAACTTCCTAAAACAAGTATTATGAAACCTGTTCAAAATGAGTATGTTAAACCTACAATGCCAATCAATACAAATGCTGTTAAAAAAGTGGTTCATAGAGTGCCTAATCCTGATGAGATACCCATTGCTTCCGATAGTGATAATGATTGTCTTCAAACAACGCACACAAATAATTCTTTGCCTTTTCTGAGACATAAAAGTTTGAGCACTGAGACTCTTGTCATTAGTGGTTTAGAAAATGAGCCTAGGAAAGCAGGGTCTGTAAGTACTTTAGATGAGAGAGGATCACAAGGAAGATGTAATTCTGCTTCAACACAACACAGAACACGCTCTAGATCTAGATCCAGATCAAGATCTAGGTCTCGATCCAGATCCAGTTCAAGAGATAGTCAAGACTCTAATTATCCTCAATCTGATGCTGAACAGTTAAATAATAAACTTGTAAGTGTGAGTAAAAATCCACCTTGCAGTTCTGTTAATATCAAAGAATCGCTACGTGATTCTGATTCAGAATCAATATCATATGATAGTGAAGCTGTTGACTTCAGATCAAGAAAGTTTGGTGATGAAGGAAAAATTAGACGAAGGCCTAAAAGGCGGGTATTGAACCGAACCATTGATTACATTCCTAATAATAATTTTCAAGGTTACAACACTTTAAAATCTGCAGAACAATCACCCTTAGTAACAGGTAATATATACACAACAAATTTACGGAACATGAATGTACAACATAGGAATCAGGAACAAAATGACACAGATGGATGTTCAAGTGAATATGTGCCAACAAAATTAGGAGCTGTGGCAAAGAATAATTATCAAGATTTTAAAAATAATGTGAGAAAGAAAGGATTTTGGGCTAGGGCAAATGGGAATTCCCTAACACCAAGTAAGAAAGTGGTTATGAAAAATTCACCAGAAATTGAAAAATCACTAAATCATGCAACAGTTGCATGCTTCACAAAGACACACGATTATCATTCTAATTTATCAACAGCCCAATATGATTTTACAAAAGATGAGTTTGATACTTTTTCTACTGTGGATCTTTATATGCCATTAGAAACTTCTCCATTAAAAATACAACCACAAATTACTCCCACCAAAATAGAACCGCCTACTGAAAATATCTCACGTATTTTTGATGTTGTACAGTCAAATTCTGCTACAAAAAATAGAAGCATTATGGATATATTTGATACATCTGAAAAATCTCAGAAGAGTCCTACAAATAGTAATGATCTGGATAATTTTAATAATCTAAAGAAATTGCAGACTGTAGAATGGGACGAAGATGATGATGCTCTTTATGCTACTGATCCTGTTGAGAATATGCCTACAAGAAAAACACCATCACCTCTTCCTAGCATTGGGTCAATAAGAACACAAAGTCCAGTAACTGATATGCTATATCATACCAATAACAATACAGATAATGAGTATGAATTGAAAAATGAAAACACCATCAATACAGACTTTTTAAGAGAAAAACAAGATATGTTGTTAGGATTATTAAAAGACTTACAGAATAGTAATGACTCACATAATGTTAGTAATATTCCTCTACCTGTAGTCAATATACCTCTTCCTCCTGAAAGTATACCCCTACCTTCTGATAATATACCCTTACCACAAACCAGTGCTACAACAGAATTGAATGAAGAATTGAATGAAAATTTACAGTCTGGAAAAGAAACCTTAGATATGTTAATGGTGCCTGATCAAGATGCTAATTCAGAAGATCAATCAGATGAAATGAAAAATATATCTGAAGAACTCTTATATAATACATGTGAGTCTCCACTCGCTTCAACTCCAGTGCCTCCTAAAATTGTTACTCCTTCTAAGAAAGTTCATATCATTGAATCTATTACAATAAAACCAGGCAGCCAACATAATTTTGTTAATGTAAGAAATGACTATAAAGAACCAAGTCCAGTGAAAAAACAAAAAGACAGTAAGCCTTCAGTGAGTGATGTTAGGCAAAATTCACCTGTTTCACAAACTAGTAAATCGCAATTAAATCAAGAGCCATCTCAATTAGATTTAATAAATTTGCTTTCTGGAATAAATACTAACACATTATTACTCGCCCTGCAAAACTTGCAACAATTAAATCAACTGCCAACAGACACAGCTACACATGATCAAACTGATATTGAACAGAATCCAAATGAAAAGCCTGTAGAAACAATTAATTTAACTAATGATTGGGAAAAAGAATCAGATCTAGATGAATCCATTGAAAAAAAATTAGAAAAGATGGATGGTAGCACTGGTGACACACCATTTTTGAGTGATATTTTTGACCCAGGTCCAATTGTTATACCTTCAAATTTAGACAAGAAGCTAAACATAAATCTAGAATCTTCAGATGAATCTAAGGCACTGCATTTAAATGAAAATGCACCTGTTATTGGAAATTTTAAAAGTTTCGCCCTCCCAAAACCCATTCTCCTTAACAGACTTAAGTTATCTGTGAAGCAGCCTGAAAAAAGTACGAAAAAATCAAGTAGGAAGAAATACAAACGTAAACAAAAGGTTTGTATTCTTAATTATTGTATAAATTACAGGCATTCCTCACTAATATTATTAATGATATATCAATAACATAATTAATGAAAAAAATATTTGATATAATCTTGGCAAACTTCATTTGGGTCTTTCTATTTATTCTGAATTAATTTCAAAACCATCTTTTAAAATATTGATTTATTTTCTTTTTTTATTAAAAATATATTTTTTTGCTGGATTATTATGTCATTTAATTATTAAACCCTCATTCTAGATGTAATTTTAGAAATTTATAATAATTGGTTTATTCTTATTTATATTATATATATATCAATGACGAAAGCACTAAAAAAAGTTGCCTTTTTTGTTTGAAAAATTTAATGGAAAGAGGACTGCCTGTATAATTAAATCCTAAGAATTTATTTTTGTATTGGTGGCATTTTGTTCCAGAGCAAAGCGTCTGCCTCTCAAGAGGAAGATGAGGCGGGAGATGAGGAGGAGGAGGAATCTGGAGATGAAGCAGACCTATCTAAATATGACCTTTGGGGCAGTGATGGGGAACAGGGCAGCTCTTCTAAAATGGGTTAGCAGATGATATTGGCATCTGATTCTCGTTTTGTTTGTATGATTATTATCTATGTAATATTATATATAATTTGTTGTAGATTCTTACTTGATCCAAAGTGAATGCCTTTTGTATGAAGTATTTAAAAAATCTGCACTATTTGCTGTAATAATGAATTCTAGACTTGCCAGTTTGAACCTCTTTTATCTCATAGAAGTCTTGTGTTCAATTAATTAAAATCAAATAAATATTTTACTTGTACACAAGAACCTACACTATGAAGTTTTAAAAATTATACATTTTGTTAAATTTAACCATGCTGAAATTAATTATCGGTTGTTTTACATAACATTACATTCTTAGCTCATTAATTTATATTCTAAATTGGGAAACAGTTAAATCATAATATTGTTCTGTAATTGAAACACATTTTAAGAAATCCTCCCTATTATATCCTCACAAGAAATGTGTGATTAAAAGACAAGATTAAAAACAGAATTAAAAAGTGTAGATTATTTTGCTAAAAATAAGTGAGATATTACAAAAATAATATTTTTCAACAGATAATGAAGAAAGGTCTAAAGAGGAGGAAGAGTCAAAAGATGATCATTCCGAAAAAAATAATGATAAGAATGGAAAACCAACTGAAGCAAAAAGTAGGAGGTGTGTATAATTATTTCAGTCAGATAAGCTGAAGTGTTTATTTGTTTTTATTTTATAGCATTGGAAAGTAAACAAGCAGAGATATTTCTGGGTGGTAAGAAATACATGTCCCCTATATTGCCGAGCTGAGGCCGAGGTATAAAGCCTCATGTAAAACTAAGAATACTGGCTAGCATACCCTTCAAATCGAAATATGGTAATGGCAAACACAACACACAAAATTAAATAACGAGGTTCTATGTTTAATATTATGTGTATTCCTTTTATAGCATTGGAAGACAAACTTGCACAGTTTATGGTAAGAAATTTACGTCGCCTAGAGACAACAAAGGTGGTACGCACCATCGTTGCCAACCTGAGGTCTGGACTTTATGTCTTATGCAAACATAAGTTTACCTGCTACCTAACCTCCCAAACTGGAACATGTCGACGGCACCGGCTTTATGGTGCCAAGAATAGGTAAAGTGGTGGTAGTGGTTTGTGACAGTAAGGCTATGCTCGCATTTTATGAACAGCCTGGCATAAAGGCATGGTCTATTTTGCATAGGTTTTTTCCGCGAATGGGATTTCAAAATTATTTCTTTGGTTTTAAAGTGTACAAGGTGGTCCTATAGGGATTTGAAAGATGTACCTGATTAAGAAAACATTGTTTTGTAGTTTTACTGCAGATTTTTTGCAAATTGCATAATTTAAACTGTATTTCCTATTTGTTTTAACTACTGCCTATTTAGTTACAGTGAATTCACTTTAATAGGAATTATTAATTACAGTTAATAGTTTCAATTTCCTTTTGAAATATTGTTCCTTTAGAAATTTAAAGTTCTTACAAAATTCGTGCCAAATTACCTAAACTCCATTACAATATTTTTTACAGGTCCAGGAGTTCCTCATCATCATCAAGTTCTTCTTCAAGCTCAACAAGCTCTAGTCATAGTTCAACAGCCCAGACACCAAAAAACAAGTATGTACTAATATTATTTTATACCAGATTTTTCAGAGAACAGTAGACTATCTAAAACTTGAGAACGGCTGGACGGATTTAGCTATTGTTGATTTAAATTATATCTTGAAGGTCAAGAAAGGTTTAAAAAGTGATACAATATGAAGAAATTGCAAAGAAAATTAAATTTATTTATTTATTTAACTCTTTATTGTACACACACGTAAAATAAGTACAAGGTGATAAACCGGTACCAAAAGCGAGCTTATCTCTATTAAGAGATATCTTACAACTCACCTTACACAGATAAAAGAAAATAACTTAAAATAGATAGTGCACAAAACCCAACTTAAAATAAATCAATAACTAAATTTATTAATTAAAAATAAATACTCATATAAATAGATGCTTTTTTAAATAGGTATATTAAAAACCGGAGTCAGAATAATGCATTTTTTTATTTTCTGCAAATTTTTGGTTATTGAACTTAACACATTATTTAATTTTATGGCGGTACGGCGGTTACGAAGTTCACCAGGTTAGCCAGTATTACAAAAAAATATAACATTTTTGTTCCTTTTCTTTAGATTTGACGATTTTAACCTGAACAGCGAGCGGGAATCGCAACATGGATCGCCGAAGGGTCGCAAGTCACGATCGCGGTCGCGGTCGCCACGTTCCCGCTTAGCAGGCGCGCCGCCACGACGGAAGTCGCGCGACAGTCGCTCGGCAGGGGAGACTAGGTATGTAGATTTTTTACATACATACATGCATACATACATATTTACATATCTTTACGTTAAGTCTCTTGCGTGGTATGCAGAGAGTATGGAGTGCCAAGTTTCACGACTCTTCTGCGCCTAGCTTCCTCCACATTAACTGTATTTTACTTCTTTTTTTTCATATTCTTTTGTTTATGATACCTACTTAATATATTTTTTACATGCTGTGAAATTATGGATTTGGGGTCCATAACAATCTAGATTATCAGTCTATGTCCTGTCGGAACCCTAAAGAATGAATAATTTTGCTGCCTTAAATCAATAGGAAGTCTATGACCAATATAAATATATTCGGCCATCAACCCATCTGACTGCAAGGTGACTATGGGTAAAACCACTCTCTGTATTCTATACACTGGGAGGCCTGCGTTCAGCAGTAGTAAATATATTGAAGTATTTATTGAATTTAGTTTTGTTTGTCAGATCAGAAATCAGAAAGAGCCAGGAACACCCTACTACAAACTTCTAAATCCTTGTTGGGATTGTTTCGTTGTTAATATTTTGTATTAAAACTATATAACTAATTACAATAATTGTAATATTGCCCTAATGATGCTGTAAAAAGCGAAACCGGTAGGCAGAAAGTTTAAATAAATAAATGTGGACCCGTACAAGTGTTTTAATACAAAATATTAACAATGAAGTTCTACCAAGTGCCAACGATGAATAGTGTGAACTATGTTTTGTTGTTGTCGTTGGAATAATAAATTATCTGGAAGTACCAGTTTAGTGTTTTCTTGGATCTATGCCAAAAAGTATTCTTGTGTATACTAAGGCCATACAGGCTTGTGTTTAAAGTAACAGCCATATCACAAGCAATTAATTTACTTACTTTGGGTTAGATCAATTCGTGTAATTTGCGAAAAAAATGTGTGTTGCAATCTAAGATGTCAGGCTACTGTAACTTCTATGCAACAACAAGTCCATGGCTAGCGCTGGGTTTAGGCGGGAGGATATTAATTCAGGTGAGACGTTAAAACTCTACTGTCTAGCTTTAGATGGTCACAATGTTAAACAATAAATCTAGGCTCGCCTCTTACGAGCTGCGTGGCTGAGGGATATTTATTTATTTATAGGGTCTATAAATAGATAAATATCCCTGGACAAATCACACATATTGATCTAACACCAAAGTAAGCAAATAATTTGCTTTTGTTATGGGTGTCATTAAACGATATTATACATAGAAATACATAAATAAATACCAGAATAAATTTAATAAACACCCAGACCCAGAAATGTGAACGTCTATGTTCATCACACAAACGCCCCCGTCGGGAATCGAACCCGAGTCTTATTATTAGTCAACTTGTTAAGGCCACTACGCCAGCGAGACCTTCTATTCTTCATTTGAATCTGGATCAGATAGGGAAAAATTTTATATTTTTGTGCACTTGTTGACAGAGGTCACGAAACCATCCGTGATAAGGAAAAATCTCGGGATCGCGACAGACGCGACAGGTCGCGACCGTCGCGCGACGAACGCAAGGAGCGCCGATACAGTCGCGAGGGGGCCAGCAACCACTACAGCATTAGGGGCAGGCACCGCTAACTCCAGCCACTTACTGACTTCGGTCGCTGTAAATTTTTTTATAACACGTACCATCGGTATGTATGGCTTGGCATACGTTTGGCAAATCTGTTCCGACATTACCGATTATACGGTTCAATAATATTCTTATTTTGTACATATTAGTTACTGTAGTTGTAACTTTGGCGCCCAAAAGGAGGAAGTTCCTAATTGGGTTAAATTTTTTAAGAATAATCTCTGTCATTTACTGATTTGGAATTTTTCGTACATTTATTGTCCTGCAGTTTTAAAAACACATTTTGTAATATTAAGAATGAATGCGAAAAGAATTATAAATAACATTTTGCATTTTTCGTTCTAGCACCGACGAGCGCTTTTTTAGCGCGTATTAAAAAGTGCTGTTCGTTGGAAAACGTCATAATTAGATCATACATTGACCTATTTCCAACGCCCAGCGTTTATAATGCAACGGTGCTCGATAAAAAGCGTCGCGTTAAAAACGCACCGGACGTGGGAAATGAACAAATGCATTAGTTCTATTTCAACGCTAATTAACGCGCGTGAAAAAAGATCTCGTGCCAATGAAGGTTTTTAAGAACGAATTGTGTAATTTTAGGAGTGACCATGAAAAGATGTATAAAAGGACAAGACAACCCATTGACCTTGAAGTCCATCTCCCATATTTCTTCATATCAGAATACTTTTAAGCCACACTGTAAATAGGAGACCTCTTTTATTTGACTTCTGACACGCTAAATGGAAAAATAAATTCATTAACCAATAAGTACGAATCAATGCGTCTCTGTTACTTGCAGATACACCATAATGTAATATATTCTACCCTCACAAAGGATAGAGATTAAATTTTAAATATTTAATGAAGAGTTTTTCATTTTAGTGCGTTGGAAATATAAGTAATATCTCTGGTATTCACTAGCAGCCTCACTAATAAACGTGGTATAAAATGTATGCTCAGGTTACGGGTTCAATTCCCAGGTCGGGCAACTTTTCTTAAAATGTTTTTCAGATTATTCTGAGTATGCATGACATCGCCCGGGATTGGAATGTGCCCGAAGTGGCGATAGGCTTGCCACCTATCACATCATGGGCCCTAGTAC
>DVZN01000494.1:0-12931 GCA_018237365.1 Caria ino melicerta
ATAGGCGGCGTGAATTTCTTACCATCAGGAAATCCGTCTGCTTGTCCGCCTTCCAATATTATAAAAAAAAAAAAAAACATAATCACTACATAGTATAAAATAGACTCTTCGTATCTGTCTAACCCTAAGTATGCTAGATCTTTAAAAATACACAACAGATTTTGATGCAGTTTTTTTAATAGATAGTGATTCAAGAGGAAGTTTTATTTATGTAATACATGCATAAAATAATAAAAAAAGGCTGATCATTTTAGAGGTTTTTAATGTGATGTTTGTGAGAGACATTCTGTAGTATATTTAGTATCAGTTTTGCAACTGTGCGAAGCCGGTGCGAGTCACTAGTTTGTCTATATACAAATACATGTAATAAAGTACACAAATTTCTGCTTTTCTTTATTTTTGTTAAAGTTACATACAATTTTTAATGCTAATTAGTTATTACCTTTGATATCATGAAAGAAAATATATAAAAGTGAACAAACGCAAGGCCCCCTGATTATAAGAGTGTCCCGGGGCTATTTGGTGATGGAAATAGGTAGGGCGGTGGATCTCTACCTGGCCAAGATGTACAGACCACCACTCTACACAGATTTGCTTTTTCCACATTAGACATTACTCAGCTATGGGATCTGTTTCTAGACTAGACCATCTCGCTGGCCGAGTGCTAACATAGTTGCCTTACCACATCGACAAATACTATGATCACCACTCAACCAAGGAGAGGGTCAAAATTCTTACATCCTGTCTCATTATTTTGGTTTTTCTTTTCATTCAATAGCAAGCCCCTATCTTTGATGATGATTTGATGAAAGATGATTGATCTTTCATAACTGACCAGTGTTTACAGCTCTGATCATCTGGAGCCTAAAAGTACATCATCTGCATAAATGCAGGTAGTTTACCACCTAATCACCCATAAAATAACTTCATCATCATCAGTTTTTAATTTTCCACTGCTGGACATAGCCCTTTGTCATTGCATACCACATTACTCAATCCTCTGTTTCCCTTTTCCAACCACATATAAACAACTAAATGTGGTGTGTGTAATAGGTTTAAAAACATTAATCACCTCTGTAGTCTAATGGTGTCGGTCCTGGGTTCAATTCTGGGATCAGGCAACTTGTTCCCTATGAGTTTAAGATATGGCGATGGCCGATTGGCGACAGACTTGCCACCCGTCACATCATGGGATATAATATCGTCGACTAATCGTGGGTGTATAGTAGTATGTAGTATGTACCTCTGCCTACTCTTTCGAGGACATATGGATGTGACAATATTTTTAAAAACTCCACTCATATAAATTACCCAGTGGATCAACTGTTGATGTTGCAAGTTCCAAATACTTGTTGAAGGTCTGTTCACATTCCAGCACTTGCCTCTTGAATTCAGTAGCATCACGAAGTCTCAATATGCAGGGGTCGCAGATAAGGCCTATGCCACTGTTATCATTCTCTGATTTCAAAATTGAAATCTGTGAGCAATATAAAAAAATCTTAAAACCTATGACACATGAAGTCATCATTTGCAGAATGCTATTTGCTTCCATTTGTCCCTATCTGTCAGCTCTACAGTAACTTCTTTCACACACATTTCTTTCATCACACAACCCATTCATATTTTCTTTAGTTCACCTCTAGCCTTTTTTGAATACTACTAAAAACCAGTATGCACAACTAATTTCAAATTGGACTGCCGTGAACGGCCTCACAAGCTTTTATAAAAATAAAAAGATAGTTTAATAAAAAATCATACTAAATAAAATAAACGTGGAAAAAATAAATTAGATGAATTGTTTATGAAAAGAGATAATACGTATCTAAGTATTTTATTTTTTTGGAAAAATTATAATAAAAAAGTTAGTTTGGCTGATTTTCTATTCAAAATTTGCTGAAATGTTAAATTGACAATCAGCCGCTTTTTCTTGTTAGTTTCACTTTTTTATTATTTTATTCCATTCATTTGAAGTTAATTATAAAAACATTCTCTGTCTATTGTTAAAAGTTGGAGGTCAAAACGTGTAATGACCTAAAATGACCCCACATAGGACCTCTGTCAGTGTAATTAATATAAATAATAAATTAACGATTAAAAAAAGTCCCGTCACCGCAGCTGCAGCGCCCCGTATCCTTCACACTAACCCACATTACTGACTGTCACTAAAACAATTAATTTGTTCCGGCCCTATATGTTGTCATTACTTAAGTAGTTTATCAATTTAGAGACACAGGTCTTAAGTATGAGCTGATGAGTGATTTAGTTACCGTCAGGTTGAAGGTTTCTGATAACATATCTTCATAAACTTCTCTCTTGTCCATCCAAATATATGTAGTGGCGACGTTTTTGTGACCGTCTCTATGGTGACAACAACGGCACACAGTAGATAGCGCTTGCCGATCAGATGTTTTAGTTTCCATCGTTTAAAATTTTACACTGTATTTGGCTAAATTCGATGTAGGTAAATTTAAATTTAGAAATAAAAACTTCTTCGCTTCAGAATAGTTTCAAAAGTCAAAACAAAAAATAATCGTGTCATGTGTCAGTCAATTGCCAACTATTAACCACAGAGTACGTAAATTATACTATTAACAGTGTTACCGTCTGCCAATCATAAAAATATGAAATAGCTAAAAAATCGGCATATAGAAATAAAAATCGGTAGCAGTGCACTTTTAAACGTTTTAAAAAATTCAAATATAATTATTTACCTTAAATCTAGTAAAAAAGGATTTACAATGTTCTTACAGCAAATGATGCGATAAAGATTTAAACATCACCACAGAGAGGGACACTCTATGAAAAACCTTCAACCCAAAAATACACTTACCTAACCTAACCTAAGAAATAGGTCTTTGAGTTAAAACATGAATTATTTTGTACAAATCAATAAAATAATTTATGAATTTTCAATATCTAATAGTAATAATGAGGTAAAACGTACTAACTTCGAGTTACAGCCGAACAAAATCATGGCTCTATCATTTTTGCTTAGTAATCATCTGACCTTGCTCTTTTTTTTCTTTTTTTAACCATTATTAGGTCGACATTTGACTACTATCTCACCTGATGTTAAGAGACGATGCAGTCTAAGATGGCTCATGCCTACCTAGATACAGCCTATTCACTCTGACCTTAAAGATAGCTAGATTATATTGTTCCGGGAATACACAAGCAGGCAAAGAATTCCACTCCTTGGCTGTTTGCATTGGCCCACGTCTTGTTTCCTGATGGTGGAATAGGGCTGGTTGAATTCCTTGGAACATTCACCGAAATGTATTCGATAGAAGACTGACAAACGAGCTACCCTACGTCAATGTTTAAAGGCTCTGCAGTTTAACGTTGGTCAGAGCAGGGCTATCGATAAGTCACTTAGCTCCTTTTTCCACTGAGTCCAAAGCGGCCTGTTGGTATTTGGTTGAACCATCATAAAAGTGGCAGCAGTACTCCATACAAGACGGATCTGTGCTTGATACGGCTGAAGCAACTGCTCAGATGTGAAGTACCGCCTGACCGTATGGCATATAATTGATATGTATATGCATTCCACTGCAACGACATAGCTCCGACGCCGCACCATGTTGCGGTGTGCATACGGTGTGGCGCCGGAAAACACAGTCGGGCATATCATTATATTTATATGCAGTCCGCCGCAACGACATAGCGACATACCGCACCTCACGTTAGTGCGGTGCGCATGCCGTGATCACAGACTAGATAGAGATACTACGTATCTCAGAACTTGATTTTGTTAACGTAGCGCAACTCATAATTATACAATTATCTCACTCACTCACTCACCCGAGCTTCGAATCAACCGATCAACTCAATCAACAATCCGAATGCACATATTAGTCAGTAATACGTAGTTTCATGAATATTCATAATATTCATATTCATGAAATTAGTGAGAAATATTATTATGAATATTTGCATTCATGATGTTTCATATTAGTCAATATAATCTAAGTTGATTCACACGCTTGGTTTATTGGGTATAATCGTAGTTGTATTCCATCTCTGCCAACTTCTTCGGGAATATGGGCGTAACCATATTTATTTATTAAAGTAAAAATAATTGTTTTATGGTGGCGCTTACCGGGTTGCTTTGCTTGTAGTCGCCTGGCTGCGGTGACTCCTTTGAAAGTGAAAATGATGATGATAAATAATTAACAGCATAACATTAAATTCTAATGCCAAACTACCGGTTTTTATTTTAATATACCGATTAAAAATTAATTCTAATTTTTCATTTTTATGAACCACAACCAACAACCAGCAATACTATTTTTTTAGGGATCAAATTTCCTATCGACAACTTATATATTTAAGGTAGATTAGGCTAAATAGTACCTAATAATTTAAAACAAATCCATTTATATCAATAATATAAAGCAAAGCAAAATGCATAGGATATTTCTTCTATTCTTACTTCTTAATTCTTATCAATTGCATATAAGTAAGAACAATCAGAAAAATTAATTGATTAAATATACAAATATCATTCAGTGTTGAATTTCGTTATTGTACGGTATTAACGACAATTTCACGTTTTGTAAATTATTTGGTGTAAAATTATAACAATGGAAACTGGAACATCCTATCGGCCAGCGCTATCTACCATGTGCCGATGTTGTCACTGTAAAGCTGGTCACAAAGATATCACCACTGAATATTTATGGATGGACAAGCGAGAAGTTTATGAAGAGATGTTATCAGAAACCTTCAACCTGACGGTAACTAAATCACTTTTTGTCGGATGTAGTTCCTATTCAAGACCACCTGCATTTCAATCGTTTAACTAAAATTAGAATGACAAGATCTGTACAGACAAATTTATTATTTTGGTTACAAGCAGATATGTATGACCGCAGTAATAAGAGAAGTTCTATGTGCCCAGGAAAGTTGTTGCAAAAGTCCATCATCTAGTTAGGGTAACTGTATCTGTCTATTACTAACCAGCTGTGTTGTAGCAAGGTATACTACAATAGTGATTTGGTTGGATCTTAAATATAGTACCTAACTACTATAAATTTGATGCTTTGAACGGGTGCTATGTATGTATGCTTCTTTGCTACTGCACCTACCCAAAATAATGGGATAAGGGTGGGAGAATGATGAGCTCCTAAAATAGGTCTTACGAATTTATTTTTGTATTGCACTCAGATCTCTGTTTTGAAGTTGGAGGATGCCAACAGCGGCATAGGCCTTATCTGCGACTCCTGCATATTGAAGCTTCGTGATGCTACTGAATTCAAGAAGCAAGTGCTGGAATGTGAACAGACCTTCAACAAGTATTTAGAACTTGCAACATCAGCAGATGATCCTCTGGGTGATTATATACTGATTAGAATCTAGTAAATAAATAATAAATATCCCTGGACAAATCACATATATTGATCTAACCCAAAATAAGCAAATTATTTGGTTGTAATATGGGTGTTAGTCAACAATATTGTACATAGAAATAAATAAATAAATAAATAAATTTATTAAGCACCCAGGCTCAGAAATGTGAACATATTCGTCACACAACTGTCCGCCCCTGATGGGAATTTAAATCAACTCGTAGCTACATACATTTTGACAGTCTTGATGCAAGCTTTTATATAAATTGATTTGTATGTAACACAAATAGATTATGATCTGGAATAGAACACACAATTTTTATATTATTTCAGTTAGAGAACAGCTAGACTAATAAGTCCTTGTAACTAATCATAGATCTAACGGAAGAGCCTCGAGTCACCTGTGATAAAATTAAAGTGAAATCAGAGAATGCTAATGATGACAATGATCAAGATATCTTTGAGTATGAATATATCAATGATTATGACAGTGACATTGGTGAGTGATAAAACAATATGTTATTTTAATAAATTATTAAACAAATATCACTAGTCAAATGACACGAGTAAATCTTATTGTGTCAAGTATACATACCATTACCTAATTAATGTGATAATAATTCTTCAATCAGTCAATCAACTTTATTTGCACTTAATAGGAATTATATAGTTTTACATCATTTTGTTAAAGGACATCACATCATTTTATTCTTTATGCAATTTAATACATATGTAAGAGTTAGTCAAAAATTCAACTTAGGATCTACAAATATTATTCCAAAAATATTGTATACCTCAGTAGAAGACACATATATATATACCTATAACATATTCAAATATTAGGAAAATCGGAAACATCTTTCGATCTACCCGCTGGGCATAGAATAACTCCGAATTCTAGTTGAGTACTACTTATCTTTAGATGCAAAGTTGTACTCTACACACATACTAAGCACAATTTGTGTCAAACTTGAGCTGCAAAGTTGTCAACGGTCAGGTATTACTACAGACTATATTACAGTAATGGTCAACAATCTACCTGAGGTGGTGAAAAGTGCAAAAAGTTTAATGTATGCCGACAACCTCAAGTTGCTTCTAGCCATTAAGGATAGAAGTGCCTGTGGACGTCTGCAAACTGGCATTAATAATGTGGTGGAATGGGGTAGGAAAAACAAGCTTCTGTATGCTACTCTCTTCGTACAAAGCTTATCATATAATTATGATAGAAATTCACTTGGGTAAGTTCGTTTAATCATCATAAATGCTCAGTAATAACTTTTAGCAGAGCGAAGATACCACTTCATCACTCTTATGAGATGGAAGGCACTTTTATACAACGGACAGATACAATAAGTGACCTGAGGATTTAATGAATGTGGAGTTGACATTTAGAGACCATATAGTTGCTGTTTGTAAAAAAGCCTATAAAACGCTTGGTTTTGTTCTACGCAGTGCAGAAGGCTTTACTAGCATTATGGCTATAAAGAATTTATATGGCTTTCTTGTTAGGAGTCAGTTGGAGTGCAATGTGGCTGTATGGGCCCCACATGAGTTGAAATATAATCTCATGGTAGAGTGTATACAAAACAAATTTACAATGTACCTATATAGAAAGCTATATGGAGTATACCCCTTTTATCCCTTGATGTATCCAACCCTGTTTGTATTAGGCATGGTTGGATATAACAAACTAGAAACCAGAAGGGATCTGTTTGTTGCAGGGTACATACTGGGCGTTTTGCACGGTAAATTAATAATCCAGATGTCTTTGGGTGGATAGGATTAAACATCCCTGACCAGTTTGTAAATTGTAGACGGAAACAATCATTATTCAGGTTGCCTTCGGGAAGAACCAATCTTCTCAGAAGGATGCCATTAACACATGAAATATATGTGCTTAATTTGGTAGCTGACAGCATTGACTTGTTTTCCTGTTCTCGGTCCCAATTCACAAAAATGACATTATGGCATTTATGTTATAACAGCAATAATAATAATATTAGTCTGTAGATGTAGTCTGTTTTCTGTAGATACTTATTTTAAATTATTTTTGACATTTTTGTGATTTTTAAGGGAATTATTTATTAAATAAGTGAATTGATATTTTTTTTCTGTATGATTTATTTTTATTAATAACATTTATTTTTAATGTTACTTTGAATTGCTTTGTATGATATTTTTTCTTAATTAATTTGAGTAGATGTCTAATTTTTTTATGTTGTTTTTAAGATATGTTTTTATCAATTTATTGACTTTTTCGATTGTTCTTTATACACATGACTATAAAGGTTTTTTTGTCGTCTTGTATTTTTTAATCTGTGAAAATTTTAAGTATTATATAATAGATTGTTTTAGGCCGTGCCTGTAAAAATAGATGGATTTGAATAAACAAATACATTGTCACTCTTGCACCTGTTAACCCCTCATATTTGAAGTATCCTAGCTATGTCACTTTGTACATAATGATACATGTTTTAAACGCTTACATAATTAAAAAAATACAGGTTTATTGGTACTTTGGTCTTTCGTTGATGATGGATCCTACAAAACATTATATGCATTAATTTACAGGTCACCTACATTACGGTTTCATTCTACCCGTTATTGGTCCAGGCTCCTTTGCAGAATAGACCATCTACCTTCTTGCCAGGGAGCTCATAAAGGGCAAGCATTGGCTTACGGTCACTAACTCTGTGACCTTTGACTAGGTGCTGTGGCTCATCCAGCTGGAATGGTACCACTGCCGCCATAATGTCAGTGTTTGCCATTAACATATTCCGATTTGGAGGGCGGGGTGCCGGTAAACTCGCTTTTGTAAGAGACATGGCATCCCGGCAATGCGCCATGCGCCATTGCAAACTTTGGTGTCTGTAAGCAGCGTGAGTTTCTTACCATCTGGGACTCCCTCTGCTTGTTTGCCTTCCAATATTTTAAAAAAGATGTAATTAATCCTTGTATATGCTTGTAGATTTACCAAAGAAGTCTCAGATCACCTGTGATGAAACTGAAATGAAATCAGAGAATGCTACTGACGACAATGATGAAGATAACTTTGTGTATGAATATGTCAATTGTTGTGACAGTGGTAAGTGATATAACAATATATTATGACACATACAGTACAGATATCGGTCAGTGGATTAGAGTAGAACTTTAATAAATATCTTGCAAAGCACCCTGCCGTATATTTACCAAAAGAGGACTCTACATTCAGGAAGTAAAACAAAGAGTTGTAGTTTGAGCTGTGATTTCCTTCTGTCAGTTGTACGTCTAGGTTTTGCTTGTTCTTATTTTTCGCTGTAAGGTGGGTCCATTCTAATAAAAATCAAATATATAATAGAAAATATATGTGTATTACATTAAAGTTTATTTTTTTTAACAAATTTTTAATTTTTGTTTATCTAATATTTTGAATGAAAGTTAATTTTTAATTAATGTGCTGCAAGTAGCTAAATAGTGGTGGCACTATTAAAATTACGAAACGGATTTTGATGCGGTTTTTTTAAATATATAGAGTGATTCTAGATAAAGGTTTTAGACATGACAGTTTTAGAGGTTTCTAATGTGATGTCTGTGAGAGACATTGTGTAGCATATTTACAATCAGTTTTGCACCTGTGCGAAGCCGGGGCTGGTCGCTAGTTATATAATATATTTATTGTGACATCTAAATTTTTGTACACCTTGACCGATTGGAACAAAACTGGTGTCATTTAAAAGGATTTTTCCAAACTTAGATTCTAATATAATTAAAGTTAAATTGTCAACTGCGCCAAAGAATTTATTAAAATCGACCGATTTGTTCGAGAGATATCAAACTTTAAAAATTGAAAAAAAATGTATATTTCTTTATATTTGAAGAGCACAAGTTAGCTTAAGGTTATAACATATTTTGAACATTAAAAACATCATAAGTCAATACTTCATGGTCAAAATTAGTGGGAAGTTGCAGGGATGGCTCATAGGGTCAACCGTTTTCCTATTTTTTTTTATAAAGAATAGGTCGACATTTGACTACCATCTCACCTGATGTGAAGTGACAATGCCATTAAAAATGAATCATGTCTACCTAGATACAGCTGTTTCGGGAATACACTCTCAGGCAACGAATTCCACTCCTTGGTATTAAAAAAGACGAACTGAATCGTTTCTTGAGATTTCAACTACAAAAGAGTGGAATGGCCGCCCAAGTCTAGTGTCCTGGTGGTGGAATAGGGCTGGTTGAATTAGGACGTGTAATTCCTTCATACTTTCACCGAAATGTCTTCTATAGAATTTGTATTGAGTTTATTGTTTTAAATGTTAAGCTTAATTATGTTAAAGTTAATTTGAGACCAACACAAATAGCAAATAAAAGATATACATGTTAACTTTATTTCATAATCATAATCATAATCATAATCTTTATTGCAAAAGTATTCGTAATTACAAAGTAGATCTTAAATATAAAATAGAAACAAGAACACTTTGCCCTTAGGCGTGCAAATAGTTACAATGTATACATATATAGAATGTAAAAAGATGTATTTTTGCCAGGTATTTTTTATAACAAAGGAAGATTGCTTGCCGTATATACGGCCGCCGATATCGAAACATATGTGGTGGAACGCAGAGCCGCCCGATATCAAAACACTTCATTTCGTGGAGGACTGGAAGAGACACACGTAAGCATGTATAATTCAGTCACAATATGACGAGGTTATTAAAGAAAGGTGAACAAAATGCGGAGCTGCCATTTTATAAAACACTTTAGATTTGAAGAGACACGTAAGGTTGTATACCACAATCATAATATCGATCGATTTTAAAACATTTCACTTTGAGGAGACCTGGAAAAGACACATCTATAGCTTGTATAATCGAATTCAAATTTGTGGTGGTCCAAAGTTTAGGTGGTAGAGAATACTATGCGTATTAAGCTCGCCTTTTGTATAATTAGCATGTTTGTGAATATGGTGTACAAATAAGTTTAAATAAATAAATAACATTAAAAACTATTCCTAGAATGTACTACGCCGAATGTAAGAACTTCATGGATCCAGTGAAGTTTTACCGGAAGAAGACTGGCCCGGCGGTGTCCATAGCCTCGGGCTGGTGCGTGCTGAGGATCGACGCTGATGACCACGTCGTCTATGTAAAGACCAACTGCGGGGAGCAGCCGATATACTACGAGAGATGTTTGCTGGCACCTGGTTTGTGTTCTGTCAGATTTTTCATAAAACTAGCAAACGCCCGCGGCTTCGTTCGCGTAAAATTAATTAGTAAAAGAGTATCAGTTGATTTTGCCCTAGCATGGTCCAATACTATGATAGACTAGCTTAAACTAGCTCTTACTGATATTAATTTTTTTGCCAGTTTTTACACATAACGACTGCCATGTGACTATTGCAGCCCACAAAAGAAACAAGGTCAAATCCTGGATTAGGTCGAAGGTCCTTGCGATGTTTTGCTTCACCATAAGATCTCTGAGAAAATGTATCTACTTAAGTTAGAAAAGTTATTGGTAGGATTTGACCCTGGACTACAGGAATCGATGTTCATAGTCCTAAATATTAGGCTATTGAGGTTCTCACTGATAAAAACCTACATGACCCTGAAATGACTCTATTTACACATATTTCATCTCATAATTGCCTACCGCTATCAAATCTTGTTATTAAAAATTAAACCTAAGCCTCATCCTAATGAGGTCAAAGCGGAGACGAGAATGCTTAAAGTTTAAATTTTTTTAAACGTTTGGTTTGGCACTATGTCACCTTGATAACATATTAATTATTATCAAGGTGACAAAGTGCCAAAAGTTTACCATTTCTAATTAGTCTTTAATCTTAGAAAGTTTTGATTTTAGTCACGTTCACGTGTTTTAGGTGCGAAAGCAAAAAATTTAGGAATATTCAAGACAGCACCGAAGGCGGTTCGAGACAGGGTGACGACTCTACGTACGATCAGGGACTTGGAGATAGCGTACAGGAAGGTGAAGGCCGCCAAGCACGTGGTCATCATCGGCGGAGGTATCCTCGGCAGCGAACTGGCATGGTTCTTGGGAAAAATGAGTAAGGTTTAGTTTTTTCTCTGATCTAGAAATACAAAGTAAAAGAGGGTAATGCTGGGTAGATGTAAAACAAGATAATATATGATCTAATGGATTCACCATTAGAAATCATCCATCAGAGATGTTGAAGAATTTGAAAAGAGGAGGAGAAAGAGTAAGAAAGCGGTCTCTGGATTTTTTATAACATTGGAGAGCAAACAAAGAGACATATTCCCTAATGATAGGAAATGCACGCCGTCTGTAGATAATGATTATAATGGTCCGTTGTCAACCTTAATCAATGATCCCTGGGCTGATCTGAAAAAATCCTTACCTGATGCACTTGGCAGGTGATCCTAAGCTGCCAAGTCAGAATCTAACGATGAGATCCTGGAGGAATTGAGACTTTTTAGGCACATTTGTATCGATTTAGGTATGGCAACGAAAGCCAGACAGCTTTAAATCAGTTTCCTTGCAGTTTATTGCGTTTTAATAATTTACTTTAGTAATGTACTATCAGCTAAATTCGTGGTGTAACTCTTTGCAATCAAAATCCCTTAGCAATTTGAAACGTTTTTAAAATAATCACCAATCGTTTTTTAATTCCAAAATATTTTGCAACTAAATGAAAACGGTGGTTTGATGTTGTAGCGGTCAAGTTAAGTGATTAAGCGCCAATCTTTCTCACTTACCATCGTCTATTACCTGCTTAAAAAAATACGTATCTACACACGCATATCTACGCATCGGATGCAAACGAATTTTGTCTATCAGTGGCACTCCGGAGATTTGACCGATAGCACATCCCATGACTTCACTATCTATGGATTTTTTGAAATATAGTACAATACATTATTTTCAAGACAAAGTAGTGGAGCGTCATGAAGATGAGGATCCCATCGAGTTCGTTCAAATATTCAAAGACAAGGGCATCATGTCCGGCTTCCTGCCGGAGTACCTCGGCGAGTGGGCCGCGGAGAAGATTCGCTGCGAGGGCGTTACTCTCATTCCGAAGAGTACGTTGTTTTCGTTGGTTATGTTACCTTCTGTGCGACCTGTCAGGCCTTGGGATAGTGTTGACAGACAAATAATCAGACGGACTGGGTCCTGACACTACTGTTCCTTGTTATCCAGTTAAGGAAACTACTCTGTGTTGCCTCAGGCCCATGTGTAGAATAGACAGCTCGTAAAAGGCGTAGGCTTACTACCACTAACTCCATTACCTCTAATTACGTGGTAGAGTTTCGCAGCGGCTCGCCCGGATTGCTATCACCGCTTTACTTATTTTGCCGCCTTAGCATCATGTGTGCCGTGGATGTGTTCCGGTTTGGAGGACAAGATAGCCGGTGAACTTACTTTTACACGAAGCCTAGCACCACAGCCTCGGGTTGGCAACTCTTTTTTTTATAAAAATCGTTCTTGAGCCAGGAAAGCAAACAGTCTCCGGGTATTTTTTTTTACAATTTTATTGTATTGAATTAAAAGGAATTAAATTGAGCTGACGGATCTCCTTGATAAATTCACATATAGATAGACACCAAAGGTGGTACGGG
>DVZN01000495.1:0-12930 GCA_018237365.1 Caria ino melicerta
GGGTCGTGGAGATACTAGCACACCTCTGCCTACCCCTTCCGGGATAATAGGCGTGAAGTTACTTACATGCTAACTGCTCTGTTAAGCCACAAAAACACTCCTGTACAAATGACATTTACTCTCTCGTCCAAATTACATTTTACTGACTCACTACTGCATTTAAAAAATGTAATCAAGGCATAAGAGAAGGTTCAGTGTCTGTGTTGTGTGTATAAATGTATATAGATTTCAGTTTAGAGGCTTTATTGGGCAAATAGAGGATTGGTCTGCATTTGGATATGGTTTTTTTTATAGCAGAAGGAGGCAAACAATCCTAGTAGGTCCTGATCCTGATAGTGATACCTACCGCACACAAACAATTGCAACACCAGGGGCATCACAGTTGCATTGCAGATCTTTAAGGAATGAGTAAGCTCTTTTCTTCGTTTGCTTCCCATATACCTGTTTCTGTCCAACTCCATATAACTATTGGTTTATGTGTGTCAATTTGTAATTGTATGTGATTTTTCCAGGTACAATATTGTGAATAAAAGAGGTTAATATAATATTCGCAAAAGAATATGGAGCAAGCTCCATGAAACATACGGGAGAAAATAATTATAATGCTGTTAACTGCAAAAAAAAAATTATATCCACATATGATGGAATTTTAGTGTTTTTTTTTTATAGAAGGCACACAAGCAAACGGATTTTCTGATGGTGTCTACCAAAGGTGGTAATGGTGCGCTACCAAACGGAGACCAGGACGTTAAGACTTGTGCAAAAGTAAGTTTACTGGTTGCCTTACCCTCCAAACCAGTACACGTCAATGGCAAGCACTGACGGTATGGTGGCAGGAATAGGTAAGGTGGTGGTACTATTTTAACTGGACAAACCGGTTAGTGAAAGTAAACAACCATTGCTTGCATTTTACAAGGTGCCTGGCAGAATTATGTCAAGAGGTTGCAACCTTACCTGAACTATAAAAACTAAACATTTCGAGTTGACAATTTAAAAGCCGCAAAATTTGTATTGTCGAGTATTTTAGTAAAATTTTAATATTGTTGACAGACAAATCAGCCATATTTCTTTAAAAGACAGTTTAATTACTTTGTTTTAAATTTTTTTAAGGTTACAAATATGTGTTGTAGATTGCGTAAGGTTATAATTAAGACAACATAGAGACTACAAAATATTATAAAATTGTATTAATTTTACAATTTCTGGCCCCGTATCTATTTGCAATACTACATTTTAAAACTATACTAGATTTTAAGTGTTCAATTATTAAATAGTTAAATAACAATAACGGGTTAAAACACGTTTAAAACTTACTTGTTTTTTAAATCTCTACATTTCAATCCTATTACAAGGACAGTGGACACGAAAGGACAAGGTCCTATTATAAAATTGTTCAATAAACAGTATATTAATAAGTGCATGTGCATGTATATTAAACTTCAACGTCTATATCCTTTGAAACAATGTAAAAGATCAAACTCTATAAATCATGGAGTTTAGAAGTTATAAATATAAAAAACTTTTTGGTAAGTAAGGTAAATTTTATCTTATTTTTTGTATAGATTTGTCATGTAATCAGTATAGATTATTTCTTAATTGCGTAAATGTGTTTGTTTGCCCTTATATCCTTAAAACGGAGCAACTGATAGATGTTATATTTGGTATGGAGGTAGTTCTTTCTATGTCTGGAAAGTGACACAGGTTTTTTTCAAGGAAAACCATCCTTTTTTCATGCAAAAACCTGTTTTAATTAAAAATCACTATAGATCGTGAAATGGAAGCAATAATGTTATCACCTTTTTTTTAAGCATGCAGGCAAAGTCGTGGATAACAGCTAGTGTAGATATATGGGAGTATAGATATATTTTTTTATTTTCGTACCCAATTCTGAATAAATTGTAAAGTAATATTTAAAATGGTTGTTTTTTTACAAATTGTCATTCTGTTTCCAAGCCATACAGTTAATTACAGGGAAGATTTGGCTAGTTGGAATCTAGCTACTTAATGGTCGCCAATGCAGACATTTGTAGTCAATTGGTGGGAAAACATTGCTTGCAGTTTATTTCCAGTTGTAACAGTTTAAAAAGTTATTCAGTTTAAGCCTGAAAAAAACATCTATACATATAATAAAAACGTAGGAAAGTCAAAAGTACATTAAATATTTTTTTAAAGAATTCTTGGGGCATGATCTACAATCGATATTTAAACCAAACATAGTTTTTAGATTTTTTGACTGTTTGTCTGTATGTATGCCCAGGCTAAACTTAAAAAGTACTGCATGGATTTACGTTAAATTTTGCATAAATATTACTAACAGGTCGGGTCAACATTTAGGCTCACTATCACCTACGGGACAGGAGCTATGAATCTTTACTTTTCTTATGCATTCTGTGACATATAAAGTTCGTAATCTTTCAGAAAGGCTTGTTTCCTATGAGCTCTAGAATACAAGTATATATTTTTTCTTTTGTAGGATTCATCTAGCCATGTGTGGGTCAGGATTTAGTGCTATTGCACTATTCCTACCTAGACAACTTTCGTAAGCTAACTTTTGGATTCAATGGTGAAGAAGAAAATGTAGATGAACTTGGCCTAGTCGGAATATCATCTGTTTGAGATATAATTGATGAACATCAGTTTCTCTTAATAGATCAGTCTTAGCTACCATCAAAATTGCAGTTAACATTCTTCATGTTTTATTGTTTTATTACTTATAAATTAATCTTATATAATTTGTGGACTTATAAATTGTAAGTATTTACAATATTGTACGCCTGTAAGGTAGAATCTATATTCTAAAGATCAATATTTAATTTTTGTAACCAACATATGTACCTACCTATATTCCCATAATAAATAAATTATAAATTCATCAAAACCCTTTTCTTGATTAATGACACCACTGGGTTCTGGTGAAATTAAGCCAAGTCCATACTTCAAACTGTCACTGTTTTCTGTTATAGAAATTACAGTCTCTTTTAAACCTTGAAAATTTGTTATTACTGTGTATCTACATCTAAGACATTTTTTGAAATTCTCAAAAGATAGGATAACATTGGAGGCCACTGAATCCAAATTGGCACAATAATGTTTTAAGTATAACAAAAACTCATATTCACATTATACGAAACTACAATATGTTTTAATAAATCACTTATCTATTGCAGTCATATTCAAAGTGAGCCCTGAGGCACTGCAAAAATTTTGTAAGGACTCTGTAAGAATATTAGTAACTATTGAAAAAATATACCCCTTGTATCAATCAGTGCGGGATTCAGAGATTTTTATGCATTTTATTATGCTAAGTAACCTTTCTAATATGAACCAATTGATGAAAATAAAACGGTTTCATATTTCTCATAGGACTTTTTTCTTTTATTCTACTACTATAGTTATAGTACACATCTACATTGTATCATGATTACTTATTATTAAATAAAGAATGCTGTTAACTTTTTCTTTTATTTACCACCACAAAAAATGAGAACTGCTTATCTATTAAATTTTGTTTATTATAAGTGAACAGAGTGGTACTATTTGTGTGTATATATATTATACTATTTCAAAACCAATACATACCTTCACACACATCTTGATAGAAAAAATCAGCAAGGAAACTTTGAAAAATCACTGATGAAAACCAGTGCTCTAGCTAGGTGGACTAAGGCCACTGTGTATAGACAAAGAATCGGGCCATCCTCTCATTTAAAATCTTAGCAAACTGAGGTTAGAGGGCCCCTTGAGGTCCGGGACCCTGGTGCACTGCAGCGCCTAGCCCTACGATAGCTATGACACTGATGACAACTAAATCTTTGTAGTGTATATTAAATCACTGCACTTTTGATACTCTAACTAGTTATCATACTTCAAGTAGTGTCAACACTTCTTCTTTCTACCTCCTAATTAATAACTGGTACTGTCAATAATGGGTTAATAAAATAATGTTCAGACTATAGCTGGGAGATGCATGTGCTCCTGTGTTTTTAAATAAAACTTATGTACGAGATCACCCTATCTGTGAGTGTGATTTAGAAGAGGGCTCCCTTGATCATATATTTTTAAATTCTTCAAAATATACTGTTGCTCCATATGATATTTTATTGTCTGTTATTCCCTGTCCTATCAATTTTCAATCCCTGATGTGCTATGTCAATACCCCTATTGTACAAATAATAAGTCAATACATAGATCACTTATTAAACTTTAATATGTTACTGCATGTATAGTTGTGAAATATGTACTTTAATGTTAAATCTAACACCTAATTTATGTTTGTGTTCCTGTCTCTATTTTATATGTTTTGTTTGTTTTAGGTTGTGATAATATCCCAGTAAAACTAAATCGCAACTGAAATTCTATCGACCACCCACAACTCCATTGTGTCTTAGTCACTATGTAGACAATGGTGAAATCCCATTGTCCAAACAATAGGCAAAAGCCATTAAGGAAGAAAAAAATGATATAAATGAGATTACTGAATAACAGTATTATTTTGAAACATAAGATGGGTCACTGGGTTATATCTAAGATCGAACCCTATCTGCCCGTGAGTACTGTAAAAGGTTATGATTATTATTATGAGACAATTTTGGGAGGTGGCAACAGTGACTCACTCTGTGTAACAAACATATACTAGTGTAAACCTGTTAGCCCAGGGCTACTTCCAGCCGGCAGATGTACGTATGTAACAAAGGTTTACTAACTGTTTTATTTAAAAAAATGAGAGTGCTTAAATAAGGCTTTAAGTAAATATATCTTAACCAAATAGTAAAACAGGCTAATTAGTTTGGATTAAAGACTCTTTTTACTGAGTTTAGTTAGGTTAAAAATATGCAAAACACTATGTGCTATACAAAAAATACTGAAAATAATACACTCAACCAAATATTCAGCTGTGTCCTGAATAATCGTTGGTGTGCAAAAAAAAACTGGCCACACATATTTCTAAATCCATTGTGTAACGAATTTTAAGCAAAATTTAGAATGTGAAATTTTTGCAATGACTAATTATAACATATTTTGAGGTATTATTGTCAAAATAGAAAAATAAACCCTTAATTTGAATGAAAGTATTTTTATATATAAAAAATAGTTAAATACGTAGACATAGCAGTTATTTTTGAACAAAAAAGGAGCACAATATTTTTGACATATTCACCACTCGCCATTTTTGTTTCAGGCAGAAGTTTGGATTTGGCCGTAAATCTGTTGTAAAATATGAAGAAAAATCAAAATTGCAGTCACGTAATGGTTTAACAGTACTTAATTAATCATTTTAAGAATAAAAATCGTAAATACAAAGAACTATAGACGAACGAGAAACTCAACTTACCTCTACGTCCGCGCTGCCACTTAGATTTGTAGATTTACAGTCTGCATTGATAGATTGCTCTTTAACATGATTGTGAAGGACTTTTGAATCATCATTTAAAATGTTTGTGTTACATTTATCCGGAGCTTTCGGTTCCTTATCATACTCCGGTGGAGGAGCCATTTTGATGGAAGAGACAGATGACACAAGTCTTATGACTTCTACACTCAATCACTCCTAATTTCGGGAGAAATCACACAAACAAAAATTACACCATAGTGAAAATAACTCTTATACCACACTAACACATTGTATGAGGTTTTAAATAAAGTTTTGGGGAATTAAAGTCAACATTTTTAAAAGCTACGGGGTGAAGGAGTTTCGAAAGAACCAACATCAAGAGCCAAGACGTGACTTGACATTTGCTGACATTTCAAATAAATTACGCATATTGACAGTTGACTTATATTATAGACAAAAATTTGTAGTCTATGATCTTGAAGTAGGTTACATAAATGGCACAAGGTGTGTAATTTGCATTGTCAAACTGGCGACAAAATATCGGACGCGGCTGATAGACGCGGCGTTCAGCCGTGACTGAAAGCTGATAAGTGTACACAATCTTTCAGACGCGGCGTTTCAATCCCATAGTATTTAATTTGACAGCTATTTGTTACCAAGCTTCTTGTTTTCTTTAAAATCATGTTTGTAATCATTTAATCTATGATTATATAGGAATTATCTCATGCGAATATGCTCAATAATTTATTCATCCATATTTAAGTACGCATGTGCAAGCACTCGCGTAGTCCTCGTTCTTCTAACGCCAAGACGCGTCCCGCAGCCGTGCTTAATTCCATTCTAAATGCTCGAAGGCGCGGATTAATTCATAAATTTTATATTTCATTTAAATGTAAAGTGAAGTGACTAAAATTGGTGGCATTTTGTGTCGTTTTGTTCAGTAAACGTGCAGAAATGAAAAAATCGTGAAAAAATCGATGTATCATGAGTTTTCTCGGGCCCACCAAACTTCTTCCAAAAGCCTAGGAAAGCTTGCCACCATCTTGCCTGGCACCAAGACTTTATGGTTAGTTACTTTTCTCTTTGCACGAAGAGAAACTGACTGTGACGACTTACAATAACATGACGAAACAAGGACTGTGATAGTATGAAGTTTTAAAGAATATTAACGAAAAGGACTATGATCCCTTAGAGCTTAGTGGTTAGAGCTTCGGATTTTCAGTTAAGTAGTCCAGGTTCAAACCCGCCATGTACCAATGAGTTCTTCTAACTTAAGTAAATTTTCTGAGAGCTCTTACGGTGAAGGAAAACACTATGCGGAAACCCGGATTTGTTTATTCGAAATAGACCTAATCTTAAATTGGGCCTAGTTTTGAATTTCGAGCAAAGGATCTCGGTTCATACAGCCTAAGCTGCCGTAGCTTAGGCTGTATGGACTGAGATCTTTTGCTTTTCCCTGTAAGGATGATAACAAAAAATAAGAAAAAATTCATGGCTCATGTCATCATGTCAAATGTCATGTTACTGCTTGTTTGTCAGTTGTCACTTGTCAGCTGGAATCTGGATTATTGGAATTTGGATAACAATTATCACAATTTCTGAATTCTGTTTTGTTCAAGACTCTAGTAACTAGTTGCTTTCAGTAGATACCAGCGTAGAAACTTAGCTATATAAAAAATACTTCTTGATAAACGTCAATAAAATGGCAGAAACCAAAGAAAATATTTTCTTGTTTGTGCCGAATTTAATCGGTTCGTAATTTATGCTAAAACAGTACAGTTTGTGACCATTTAGTTCAAATTATATTATCTTATTGTTTTTCAGGATTTGCGAGAGTAATATTAGCAATTATTGCATTTTATTTTATGCCAACTAATTGCATTTTCGCATGCACATGCTATATTACATCGGCTTTGCTCGATGCCTTCGACGGCCACGCTGCGCGACTGTTTAATCAGAGTCAGTATAATTTATTGTTTATTTAAGTAAATTATGTCATTTTTTTATCAAATTAGACATAGTATCTTATGGCCCCATCTCATCTAATTAGTACTAGGTACCTAACTTGGATTCCTAAACTAATGCCCCGATTGCTAATTACTGTTTTATTGACATGACAAATTGACTAGTACGAAGGTTCTTCTACAGTTCAAGCAAGTTTTATCCTGTGTTTGCTTCAGGCTCCTTCAGAAAATACACTGTCTGCTTTCCTGCCACACAGCTCCAAAAAGGTGAGCACAGGCATCTGTCACTTACACTGTGATCTTTCACTATGTGGTAGAGTTTCATGGCAGCATGCTGGAATATAACAATGGCAAGCATAGATGTTATAGCAGGAGGAATAGGTAAGGTGTTAGTACCAATCAGGGGTAGCTGCTGCCTCCTCATCCACATAAAAGAAATTCACACTACATAGAAACCAAAGGTTGCAGCATTGCCAAGCAAGTTAGGCTTTGTGCAAAAGTAAGTAACCCTCCAAACCAGAACATGTCAACGGTAAGCAGTAACATGTGGCAGGAATGGCAAGCACTAACAGGTGGTAGGAATAGGCAAAGTGGTTGTTCTAAGCTGGGCATGCTGCTTTAGAACAAACACTTAGTCAGAGATCACGATAATAGTGACAGTAAGGCATTGTTTAATTTTTATGAATTGTGTGGCAGGAAGGTAGATTGTCTATTCTGAGAGTCTGGACTAACAGGAGAAAAATTATTACAAAATACATAATTCTATAAATATATTCTACCAAATTATGTTGGGAAAATATTTTATTTAAAATAAATTAAATATATGCACAATAAAATATTAACATTTAGTTAATTTTCAATCCAATATTCTTTTACGAAATAAAGTAATAAAAGTTTGATTATATTTAATTCTACATGCTGCAAACTGTGTTAGATAGTGAGTTGTTTTGTAAAAAATATATTTCTTAAATCACTGCTTAGTATGAAATAAAATTGCTTCACACCTGTCTGTCCCTATGTACACTTAGATCTTTAAAACTACCCAATGAAAGCAGTTTTCTTAAATAGTGATTCAAGAAGAAGGTTTATATGTGTAATACATGCATAAGTAATAGAGAAACACTGACCATTTTGCCACTCGGCAAAACACTCACATTCTGCCTTAATGCCCATTGAGCTGTAGAGGCCAAGCTGGCTATCAGCTATAATTCATTTCGACAAAAAAAAAAATACTGACCATTTTAGAGGTTTATAATGCGATATCTGTGAGAGACATTCTCAGTTTTGGACCCATGCGAAGCCGGGTAGTTAGTCTGAAATATACAATCTTTTCAGGTACCAAATTTGGTGCTATGCTTGATCAATTAACTGACAGAGCTGGTACGGCTGGTTTGATGATGATACTAGCAACATTCTACCCACACTACACATTCTGGTTCCAAATGTCGATGGCTATTGATATAACTTGCCACTGGCTCTACTTACACACAGTAACACTGCAAGGGAAAACATCCCACAAGTTTGTTGATATGTCAGAAAATTCAATCATGCATGTGTATTACACGAACAAGAATGTTTTATTCTTCATGTGTGCTGGTAATGAAGCTTTCTATGCTGCACTTTATGTTATGCACTTCTACACGGGACCAACTGGTAAGTGTTATTTTAGTCTATTTACAGAACAAAAAGCATTAGAACAGCATCTTTCTATAAAAAAGGGTTGATCATTTTACACATGAGGTTTAACATATTTAGTAAATATTGTTGGTATCTGTCCAACATTGTCGGGAGATGGATATAGGATATCTTTTACCACCAGAGAAGCCGTCTGACTATTGACAATTGTTTCATATCTTCAAATAAAAACTGTTGTACTGTTTTACATATCACTTATAATTACATCATCATCAGGGCTAGAACATAGGTTAGTAACAATATTATGATTTATAAACATGTTGAATATGTGGAAGTTTTACCAAGCACCAACGATGAAAAATATATAATATGACCATTGTTTTTCTTAATATCTAATATAATTTTTAATATTCAATTTCAATATTGATGTCATGTCTAAAAAAAACTTTTATTTTCAGTTCTGGGTGTGGGCCTATTCAAATTGATAGCTTTACTGTCTATGCCAGTAGCTGTTGTAAAGGCAGCTATATCTGTTATTCACGGCATTGTAGCATCCATTAATTTGTCCATTATTGATACAAACGAGAGGGCTGGCATTGCTGCAAAAAAAGAGTAATTTTTATATTAAGGTAAATAAAAGTATGATTTTAGATGTAACCAAATACATTGTCATGGAAATCATATAGTTTTATGGAATACACATATAAATTATTTTGCAATTAATAAAAGGCCTTTGCACATTATCACAATGTCAATCTAAGAGTAGATAAGCTATCATATATTTTATTCAGGAGTTACTTTGCGGAGATACATTACCTGAAGAAAAAACCTTTATCTTGCTGGTACTGCACCCCCGTGAACTCGTTGAACTTGGAAATCATCTAGGGAATAACAGTTGCAACAAACTGGATGACCTTTCTTGAAAGCCAGACCACGAACAGACACCATTCAAACTATCAAATATTAAATGTCATTACAACTTATTAAAATCATAATTGGAACGAGTACCTATGTGATGCCAGCGGGAAACTTAATAAACGTGTCATCAACAAATACAGAAAACATTTGTGTCCTACAAGAATATACATTCCATTACAGCTTTTGTTTAATATACTCTTTGGCTAAAGTCGATGCAAGATTTGATTTGAAAGAGAGCACTACATCATCAACCACAACTCTTACACCAGAACGGATGTAAGAGTTGTGGTTGATGATGTAGTTCTGGAACAAGTAATTGAAATTGTATATCTTGGTAGTCCTTTTAGCAGGGATGGAAAATACACCACAGATGTAGAAAGAAGAGTGAATGCTGGGTAAGCTACTTCAAAGCAAAGTTCTGGAACAAGTGAATGAAATTGTATATCTTGGTAGTCCTTTTAGCAGGGATGGAAAATACACCACGGATGTAGAAAGAAGTGTGAATGCTGTGTAAGCTACTTCAAAGCAAAGTCACAGTGCTAGACTCGCTTTGCACAATTCACTGTGTATTCCAACGTTACTTTATGGAAGTGAGAGCTAGGCATGTTAGAAGAAGCATGAAAGTAGTTTAAATGCGGTCGAAATGCTTGCGTTCCGAAAAAATTGTGGAGTAACGCTCGCGGATCGAATTCGCAATAGCAAAATAAGAGAAAGAGTGGGATTGAAAGAAAGTGTCGGTGTAAAAATGCGAAAGGGTATGCTCCGATGGTTCGGACATGTAGGAAGAATGGATGATGCAAGAGTGACTAAACAAATATAAAATGCGAATATGGATGGCTGTAGGTACCCGGGGAGAACTAGGTTGACATTCCATGACCAAATTACCCGTGTATTATCTGAGGGTGGTGTCAAAAGTCTCCGAAACCGGCGTATATGTATGAAGAGAGTAATGAATGTGGAGGAAGCTAGACACTTGGCACTCGATACTCTCTGCCTCCTCCGTAAGGGACTTGGCGTGAAGATATGTATGTAAGATTTCATCACTTCTCAATAAAAAAAAGCAAAACGTAAAAAAACGTATTTACGTAAAGTTACGTTAGAGCTAGTCATTTTCCAGTTCTTCTATGAAGATTAGATCAACTGTCTACCCGCAGCATATAAGAGACAAATATTTGCTTATTCGTTAGTAATGCATAGCCAATAATCTATGATCACAGATGAAAGAATTCCTTTGAACTAGCACAGGCATGATAGCACAATCGATGATAAAAATATTTAAATCATAATTTATTTTATTGCTAATTAGTTGCCGCAATTAGAAATTTCAATATTTTTTGTTAATGATTATTTTTAAATATTGGAAGGCAAACAAGCAGACGGGTTCCCTGAAAAATTCACGCCGCCTATAGACACCAAAGGTGCTAATGTTGTTTTACCAAACTGAGGCCGGGATGTTAGGCCTCTTGCAAAAGTAAGTTTACCAGCTACCTTACCTTTCAAACCGGATAAAGACAATTGCAAGTACTGACGTTATGGCGACAGGAATAGGTAAGGTGGTGGTACCATTACACCCGGGTGAGCCACTGCGAAGCTCTACCACCTAGTAAGAGATTACGGTTTTAGTGAAAGTAAGCCTATGCTCGCTTTTTACAAGCTGCAGGAAGGCAGATGATCTATTCTGCAAAGGAACCCGCACCGACTCGGGGGTTGAACACTATTACCTAATTAATGGCTGCCTGCGAATGAGCTACCTGGTAGGAAGGCAGATGGTCTATTCTGCAGAGGAGCCCGGACCAAGACGGGGTAATTGCGTGGCTGTTGTAAATATTCTGGCACAGTGAATACTGAATACCGACTTGAGACTGTCTAGACATGTGTCTATTGAGAACATAAATCAGAGGTCGTTCTAATATAATAAACACAGCCGGAAATTCGTGGTTATGCTAAGTAAAAATATTTATTACACATAATTTTTATGCAGTAAAACTGCAAAAGAACCGACTTACCCGTCCCTTACATCCCTAAAATGTTTATGGGACTACCTCGAAAGTGCACCATTTCAAACAAAAAAGGCATTTTGAAAATCGGTCTAGAATTGAAGAAATCGGCGAACATACAAAAAAAAAAATCATACAGCCGAACACAGAACCTAATAGTAAGTCGGTTGAAAAGTAAGATAATATGCCTAATTGCAACAAAATAGGGCATGATTTTCCATTTTTTTAACGATTGTGCTATGAACAGTGCTAGCTTTAAGGAACTTGATGAATAGTTTTGAGACGAAATAATATGTGCAATGGCAAATTTACTAAATAAATATCGTCACGCCCATATATCCTCGAAAGGGTAGGCAGAGGTACATACTAATATGCACCCAGGATTAGCCGATAATATTAGGTCCAACTATGTGACGGGTAGCAAGTCCGTCGCCAATCTGTCACAAATCCAATCCCTATCCTACCCTATCCCTACCGTATCCTACGTTATGTTTAAAAAAAAACTGAAAACACTCTTAGAACAAGTTGCCAGACCCGGTAATCGAACCCGTGACCTCTCGCGTCAAAGTCGGACATCGTCACCATTCGACCCTAAAAAATACCAAGGCGATGATAACACCTTTTTTACAATGACCTTTTTATAAACAATATACCGGATGATTACAAAATGACGCGACACTACTTTGGTAACATAAACAACTTGCATATTAATTTTTAACTACAAGGGAAGTGTTGAAACAAAGCATAATTTAACACATTTATACCCACGCTTTTCATAATTACAACCTATTTTTTTAAACCATTAATAGGCAAGCATTCGACCACCATCTCACCTGATGTTAAGTGACAATGCGGTCGAAGATGAATCATGCCTGCCTAAAGACAGTCTATTCAATTGTAATTTTAAGACGCGTAGGTTATAATATTCCGGAAATACACTCGCAGGCAGCGAATTCCACTCCTGCGTCGTTCGCATTAGAAAGACGAGTCAAATAGATTTGTGCGGATTTTTTTTTTTTTTATAATATTGGAAGGCGGACAAGCAGACGGATTTCCTGATGGTAAGAAATTCACGCCGCCTATA
>DVZN01000496.1:0-12929 GCA_018237365.1 Caria ino melicerta
GGGTTTATACTAGTATGTAGTATATACCTCTGCCTACCCTTTCGAGGACATATGGGCGTGACGATATTTATTTTTACATGTTTCAAGCAAGAAATAAATGAATTATGAATTACGATTAACCGACGATATTGAGTTCCATGATGTGACGGGTGGCAAGTCTGTTGCCAGTCAGGCACAAATCTAATCCCAGGCAACGTTATATTTTCGAGAAAAACTGAAAAAAACTCATAGAATGAGTTGCCCGACCACTCTCGTCAAAACACTCGCGTCAAAGTCGGACGCCGACACCACTCAACTATATGCCTATCAACTAGGCAGCTCATAAAAGGGGAACATACCCAGGTTAAATCGAATTTCTCTTACAAGACCATTGGTGGTAGAATGATGTGCAGCAAGTTGCCAGGGCAGGGATCCACCACCTTACTTATTCTTGTTCCCACAATGTACACTGTCACTACCTGTCTGGAGTAGGCAGTTACCTAAACGGCTACCCTCTAAACCGGACACACTTATTCGGCTGATGTATACATTAGGCCTGACACTCCAACCGCAGGACGGAGGTGCACCTATCAGGTCTAGGCTGTTTACAGGCCATGTGTGGCATATAGGCCACGTTCTACGTGCTTGTTCGCTATCTAGTACTATAAAAAACATTTAAAATTATATAATTTACACTTTTAGTTGATGCTTGGAGTAACCTACGTGTAACTGGGTACAAAATAGGCGTACCCTGTCTACATATTGTCGAAGAACTCTAGTCCTCTAGGTCTTGCTTTGGTCACGATATTTGTATGTAAACATAATATGTTATGTTGTATTTGTTTATTTTATTTATTTATTTGCAACTTGTCGCCTCTGTCGGTATCGGTGTCCGACTTTGACGCGAGAGGTCCTGGGCCGGGCAACTTGTTCTAAGTATAAGTTTTTCAGTTTTTCTGAAAAACATAGTGTTGCCTGGGTTTGGATTTGAGCCCGATCGGCGACGGACTTTCCACCCATCACATCATAGGATCTAATATTGTCTGCTAACCGTGAGTGCATACTAGTATGTACCGCTGACTACACTTGCCAGGATATATGGGCGTGACGATATTTATTTTAATTTTAAATTTTTCATTACATCTGTCATAACAGGTTTCTAGCCTAATTTAATATTGTATTCTTTAAAAACCTAAAAACTAAATAAACTTTATCAAACTTCACAGATATTTTTTATAGAAAAAGGAGGCAAACGAGTAAGTTAGGTCACCTGATGGTAAGTGATCACTACCGCCCACGAACAACTGCAACACCACGGTCATCACAATTGCTTTGCCGACCTTTAAAAAACCCGCTCCTAATTGGGAAGGAGAAGTGGGCCTATATGACTTTACGACAATAATGAGTCAAAGCACATTTAAAATTTACTTGTTTTTTTATCCCGAATCCCGACGCATTGAAATAGAAGACTTATATTCTAAGTCCCGACGTTTCGATCCTGTAGCAAGGGCCGCGGTCCCCTCGTGGCGTATTTATGACCCGTTATACTCATATCGATATAGTTATAGAACGCGTTAGTTTACAATCTAATGACGATAAAAGTTTGCTACCATCTTACAAATTAATTAAATATAGTTTATCAGAATAAGGGTGTAACAATGTGCTTACTCACTCGTACACATCACGGTCTAAAAGAAAGTTTTTTTGCCACTTTAGTATCTATTGATTTCTGGAAATAATTCGAACTGGAACACAATGGGAATTTCACGTCATAACAGGAAACATAAAGAGCATGATTGAAATGAAACTGTCTTTATTACATGGCAGTTTATGGACGTGCGCCCCGCCGATTCTGCTAATAACAGTATACCGGCTTTCATCTCAAATAAAAAATTCCGACGCGGCCATTGTCTCCATTCTCCACAAGGGTAAATTAGCAAACAGAGGTGTAGGTATTGTAGAACCTCTGCGTCAGGGGAGACCTGGACGTTGAATTCATAGTCACTCGAGCTTGACTGAGAACTTGTTAAATTTTGCCGATTTGATAAGTGGTAAAAAGTGACAGACATTTTAACTTTTACCGGTGGGAATAGCGTCTCAAATAAAAAAGAAATATCTCACTTGATCATATGCGAACGCATCAGAAGGCCAGAGTGAACAGGCTGTATCGAGGTAGGCATGATCCATCTTCGACTGCATCGACACTTAACATCAGGTGAGATAGTGGTCAAACGTCGACCTATGCATGGTTAAAAAAATTATATTAATGATCTACATCTTATGACATACATACCTATGTATCTTCACACCAACTCCCTTGCGTTGTTGGCAGAGAGTATCGAGTGCCAAGTGTTAAGATTCTTAACCTAGAACACCGGTACATTATTTGGACTGTACAGTCACCTAATTTTTTCTAACCTTAAAAATTGTTAGCAAGATTTTGGCATTTTTCTCCCATTAACTTCTACAGGTATTATAAAAACTGGAGTGAGTACTTACAGAATTATTACAACTGAATTTAAACTTTCGTATATCGAGATAAAGCATTAATTTCTCCGACAGAGATAGAGAAAGAACATGTGTAACATGAAAAGTCAACTAGAGGGGTGTGTCCCCCCACACAGTTCCCATTACCTACATGGTACCTAACATATCTCAAATAACAGAGTTATGTCAATCCGCCAGTTTGCCGTAATGACTGATGAACATAATGTTACTTGTTTTTTGTAAGTTGGTGATCCAATAGTGTCGTACGTAAACTGTTATTTTTTTAAGGGACATTTTTCCTACAGGTGCGGCTCTATATAGAGTTTTTATATATGACGGAGGTGTTTAAGGAAAGTACTATAATCCCCCAAATCATAATCTGGCGCTCTCGAGTAACAATCCAAATACCCTTTTAAACTCGCCTACTCATAAATAAAATCAAAATTATTTATTCACCAAAATGATTATGTTTACATAAAATCTGTCACATGATGGTATTTTAATTATAGATAATGTGATAGATTTATCCAGAATCTTGGCTCATAAATATGAATATTGTTACTGTACACCAACAAACAAAATATATTTAGTGTGCAATGTGTTAAATGCTTATTCATTTATTTCTTATTTTCCTTGTAATTAATTCACTCCTGAATATGCGCTCCAAATATGCCTCTTGTGAGGTTAGCGGCTCTCAAAAGACTACATTAAAACTTTCCGATTTGTAATTAATTGAAAATATGTTAATGAGAATAAGTTTTGCTAATTTTTTATGATAAAATATAACTGAATGATTTTAATTTTTCATTATTCGAATAAGTAAGTACAACGTATAATTTTATCGTTAAAATACATAGTGACAATTTTTTTATATATATGTAGTAGAAGTTATACATTACAGCCTCGGGTTGGCAACGCACAGTTACTACCCTTGATGTCTTGAAGTGTGCATTCTCCCTTTGCAATTTCATGTAATATGCACGCTTATGTACATATGCACGCTTTATGTGAATATCGAGTATGGTTTAGTTCGTATTTTATTCTATAGAGTATTGTGTGTGTCTATAGCCGGGGTGACTTTCTTACCATCAGAAAATCCGTCTGATTGTTTGCCTTCTAATATCATGAATGAAAATATAAAAAACCTTCGCGCGAAGTGCTACACTGTTACTGCGCTACCATGTTGTTTCTGGGGACTTCAAGTGAGAGAGTGATGTTGATCCAGAGACGCCGGCCTATTCGGCTGCGACCAGTGGTGCATACTCACTGCGGTGAAGAAATCATTTCATTAGTGACATTGATTAGATATTTCACCTGTGGAAATCACCAAAATAGGTTGCATTTTGTGTCATTTTGTTCAGTGAACGTGCAGAAATGAAGAGTTCGTGAAAAAATCAGTGCATCATGTGTTTTCTCGTTACCACCAAAACTCCCTCGAAAAGCTTGGGCAGCAGAACATATTTTGAAATTTTCAGAATTTTGTCATGTCTCTCTTTCTGTCCGTCTGTCTTTACTTTGTCGCGGTTCGCGCAGAATTTTCTGTGCCGATCGTAACGATATTTGGCTGGTGCATACTTTATGTTCCGAGGAAAGTTATAAGCTATTTTTTATCCCGTATAATTTAGGGGTACCGGTGGGGAAGGGGTTAAAAGACAAAATGTAAACTCGGCCATAATTCATTAACGCGTTGCATGGGGTGGAGTGGATTTGAAACAAAAGGAGTCGAGTGTAGTTTTTCATGGGACTGATACTAGGTCTTAAATCTTACTTTGTATTGTTATAATAAAAATAATTAAAAACGCGCGCAAACCCGCGGCAACAGCTAGTTAAGACATTTTTGTTTTACAGTAAGGTGTTATTTTACTTGTACAATATGACATAACATGCGCATTACATCTACAAGAACCCCAATAGCCGCGTAGGTACGGTTTGGCCGCGTACACACTTCACTTCTGAGCGTAATTGAATCTATTTTTTTTTCAAGAAAATTGGAAGTCAAATAAGCTCTGCCATCCTTGGATTCCTTAATGTCAAGAAAAACATGCCGCCTATAGGCATCAAAGGTGGCACTGACACGTTGATAACCAGAGTACACGATGTTAGGCCTTGTGCAAAATTAAGTTTACCGGCTACTTTATCCTTCAAACCGCAAGCACTGACGTTACAACTGAATAGGTAAGACGGTGGTGCCAATCTGGGCGAGTTCAGCGAGCAATGAGCAAAAGCAAGTTATTAATCAACTAGGTTTAAAAACAGTATTTATAACGCGTCAACAATTTATCAAGCTACACCGGATCGGAAACGCGGCCACACACTGAGAAGATCAGACGAAAGAAACTCAGCGGACTTTTCTTTTTTTACATTGTCTTTTTAAACTGAATTAATACAAATAATTAGTTATAAACTAATTTACAAAATTATGATAAGAGATTGGTGTGAGGACCAATTAGTCCCAGGATGTTTTATCACTTAAGTAGTCTGAGATATTAGAATACTCTTTTGTACATAACTTTGTTTTGACACATTTTTCAAATTTGTGCACGGGAAGATCTTTAATCACATCGGAAAATTTTAATTTAAAGCGTATACATTGGCCCATGAAAGAGTTACTTATTCTGTGGAGGCGTGAAACATGTACAGCAAAATTGTTTTTATTCCTAGTATTTATGGTATACATACCATCACAACTTTTCTTAAATTAATTTATATTTATACGAACATACACTAAGTTTTCAAATATATATTGAGAGGGTACAGTGAGAATATTTATTTCTTTGAACTTCTGTCTAAGGGAAACTCTGGGCCTAGATTGTAAATTGCCCTTACTGCTGTTTTCTGTAACACATATACTGTATTTATTTCAGCTGAATTTCCCCAGAGAAGAATTCACAGCAACTTTCACTTGAACAATAGTACTAAAGGTTGCTCGTATTGCAGGCCCTCGAGCGGGTGCCGGCCCGCGGAGGAGGGCACGTGGTGCGGCGCGGGCGGCGCGCGGGCGCTGCGCGTGCGCGTGGCCAGCGCCACCCCCGCGCACGCGCGCCGCCTGTCGCCGCCGCCGCACGCGCACCGCGCCACCACGCCGCCCCCGCCCTCAGACGCACCCACCAAACGTACGTAATTACATGGAATTGTCTTTTCCGCACAAACTATAAAAGTAAGCCGCTTTCCGCCTATTAAGTAGTATGCTGACACCAACTATGTAATATATTCTTATGTGATTTTTACCAATAGACTGATTTATATTAAGGTTCAAATGTATAATACATGCATTTTCTTTTTCATTATCAACCTGCTGCAGACCACTGCTGGATGTAAGCCTCCCTCAGTTTAGAAAGGCTTTGCCCATAGTTACCACACTAGGCAGGCGGGTTAGAGATCGTACTCGTGGTGAATGATTGTTACGCACTGTGTGGTCTCTGGGAAGCGCTGATGCACCTTCAGAATGGACTGTTATTTCGCCTTTTACGATATTTACGGGCAGGTATAGAGTAGTAGCTGTACTACTCTCACGGCACTACATAATGTATATTCACAGTCGAGAATACCCAAGAATTTTAAAGATTTGGTTTTGAGTACCGAGAAAATATCTAGACGAGACATTGATTTCTTTACCAATATGTTTTTACTTCTGCACTTTGCCTGAACTAAATAACACAAAATGTCACCAAATACACAACTACACTTGAAATGAAGTACTTATATTACTTTTTAATTAAGAGAAAAACAGTTACCTCAAACGTCCACATCCCATATATGGCCCACCGGTGATAATAAATCGTGGCCGACAGCGCCGCCGATCAAGATGGCTCCTACAACAAATGTGAATTTCTGACGAGATAAGATGGCGGCCAGTTTGATGTCTAAGTTTCTGCATTATTAGGTTTCTATTATCTATTATCAAAACACAGATTTTCTATTACGGAAGTTAATGCAAGTAAATAACTTAATAATCCTGATAATAGAAGCCCGAATCAACATCACATAGCCTTCAGCAGCTGAAAGTATTGTTTAAGCAATTAATGTTTTTTACTTTGTTCTGCGATGATTCGCCCGGTTTATAAATTATTGTCATTTGTTATAACCAAATGTATTATTCTTATGTCATTTTCAGCGAACTTAGAAGAGCAGTCCGTAGCGGAGAACCCAAGCACAGCGCAGTTGAAACCGGTGTGTGCTGTGTCGCAAATCACAGTGACCAGTGCGCCGGTGAGAAGCGCTCCCGTGCAGAGCAGCTACGCGCTAGAGCGGCGCGCCAAGCACGAACACAGGACGATAGAGACTGTGCCAGTACAGGTAAATTAGAGCGTACTCTAGATCTTTCGTCATAATTGCCAGGAGCCGGTGAGAAACACTCCGGTACAAAGCAACTACCCGCTAAAGCGGCGCGCCAAGCACGTACACAAGACGATATATATCTAATCAGTACTCAGGAGTACTCCAGAAGATTCTATACAGTTACCAACGCGCTGACTGAAGTCCTATAGGGCGGAGCAGTTACGTGCTAAAGCGGAATGTCAGGCACGAATATAGGACTATGAGAATCGTCCACTATCGTGCTCGGACAGTAGATTCGGGGAGCACCTAAAATAACAGTCGCAGCACACATTTTGAATATGTTCATAAAAGTATATGCGCATTCTTATACACGACATTATCACGCTGTGATTTCTGTATTTCAGTTTATCGTGTAATATAGGTATATCATAGAACCCTAGTAATTATTCGCAAAACCGGCCACGCAGCATTAAGATCCTTCCTTTACGTTCCAAATAAAGATAATACTAGTAAGCTTTGCTTCTACTCGATAAACTATAATAATTTCATGTAGATATTGTTTTTTATAATATTTGAAGGCAAACAAGCAGAAGGATTCTCTGGTGGCAAGAAATTTCGCCGCCTATAGACACCAAAGGTGATAATGGTACTGGTACGATAATGGTACTATGCCAGCCTGAAGTATATGTTTCTGGTACAAACAGCAGTCATGGTTATAAATATTAATAGATTGTTTGTTTTCCTTTATAATTATTCAATATCATACTGGCAAAGGGCGGAAAGATTCCGATTAATAATTTTCCTATTGTAAATGTTAGATTACATTCATTGGAATTACGTTTTTGTATTTAGGTAAATACATACTGAAAATCACTCCAATCAAAAAAATAAAATAAATCGGCTCTTTGCATTTAGAAATGAAAGGAAAATCATTGTTTATGATATTTTCTTACTGACTAAATCATAAACGCTTGCGAAAGCTGTTTCAAGCTTAGTATTCAGTCTTGACATTACTTTCCATTAAGTAAACGTTCCATAGTAAAGTAAATAAATCTTGAATATAAGTTGAAACCTCTATCATGGAGAGAATTTCGTGTGTTATATAATATACTTGTTAAATCGTCGCTGTATTCACATTCGTAACTGACCATGAACTTCGTTGTTCATCCGTACCAACGTGACACGTTGCGATCCCTAACTAAGCTATACTATTGAAATTTCTTGACTCGTATTACTTATTTCTAGAACCATTTGCCAAGAATGGTGTTGCCTATCGTTGGCAATCTAGCAACTGTGACACCCCTGGTATGACAGGTGTGTGTTGACGGCGCCGCGGTGTCACAAAACATCTACTCATTTACTCGTATGCCTCGTTTGGCTATGAAAATATACCAAGAATTTCCAATACTTCCCGAAAATGAAAGCCAAGTTTTAAAAACTCCCAAAAGGTAACTGTCTGGTAGCTGGTAGCATATCAGCCCAAAACGCCAAAGATGTGGGGTCCAAACCTCTCTCGCTCTATAAATTGTTACCCGACTGAGTTTGGAGGGTTAAGTTTTTCGAACCTATGTATACATATATTATGTATGTTCATTTCTTTGGCACGCCTTACATTCCAAATGGCTGGACGATTTTTGTGATATGAGGTGTCGTTGGATTCGTTAGAATTGTGTTAGTGACATAGGATTTATTCATTTCCAAAATGGTGCCAGCAAAAAAGTGAGGAATTCGATGTTTTATTTTTGCAGTCGGATTTGTTTTTAAATTGTATTATATCACGTTCTTTTCTTTAGATAGAAGTAACATACACAGTTAGCACTTATTAAAAGTGGTACCAAGATATAAAAATATTTCAAAATCCATAGTTACATAATTGGATACCTAAGTTTACCGCTACCCAATTTTAACGTTACTTTAAAGCGCGGAACAGTTTGGTAATTGATCGTAGCTAAGTGACCCCGACCACGCGATCTCGTTGTGCTCACATTACGGGAAACTGACATTTTCTCACAATATTTTGACGGTCTTTAAATTTGTGAAAGGGTCTGAGGGCGTAAAATCAAGGAAACCGTTCGCTCTGATCTATTTTCTGCTTATTTTGGTGATGGTATATTTTAAATATTACATTCACGAAATATCTTGTTTATGATTAGAGATTGTTCTTTAAATTATTTATCTTTTTAATATAAGATACATATATATTTTCACGACAGGTCCTAGAGACTATCGAGTGTGTTACTATTCCTACATACTTACCTTTCTTCACAAATTTATTATTATCTCTACTATTAATAAACTGAAAATGATCAAAGTATATGCATAGGATATATGTAAAAAATATGAGGTATTTTTATAAGGCCATTAGAAGACTCATCATCTTGCAAAAATTAATCAATAACATTTGATGTTGTTGTTAGAGTTACCTACATTATTGGATTTAAAATAAAAAATACAACACGGTCAAATGAAATTTTAATAAGAACTGACTATGGCGTAGGCGTAGAAACACCGCGAAATGATGAAATTCGTGTTGAAACAGCAAAAGTGGTCACCCCAGCCAGTGAAACAAACTAGCCGAAATGATAATTAGTTATGAATAATCAAATTAACAGATGTGACCAATCTATTAACGGTCATGTTTAATTAGTGAAATTGACTTTATGATAAATCAACACTTTCACGCTGTGTCACCCAATACCGACTTGATACTGTATTTTTGCAATGTGCATACAAAATAAGAATTTTAATTATAAGATTATAACGTGTCCTATAATAAAATACTTGGTTCATGGCGATGTCAGTAACATTTGATACAGCTTTGACAAGAGATCGATCTTGTTAAAATTTACTTTTAGACACCGTAGTTATGTATATTTCGCTCATAGCTTCGTGATATGTGGCAAGTCAAGTAAGAGTGCAACATTGTGCCACTGTTGCGTTAAGAATTTTATAAAGTTGTTGTTAAGAATAGCACCCTCTTGGTAATGCTAGTCATATAAGAACAAAGTAGAGACATCAAATGCGGGCAGTTGTGCTTGTGTAGCAAATACCTACTAAATCTTGATCGTACTTATTTGTATTGTGAGTCAAATTCCCTTTCTATTGTCACAGTCAGCGCGTGTGTTGTGTGTTGAGAACAGCTTAACAACATCTACTACCGGCCTTTCTTGGTAATAGTAAACTTTTTCTATATCCTAAATCTATACACACATACATATCTCACACATATCTTCACGCCAAGTCCCTTACGGATAGGCAGATAGTATCGAGTGCCAAGTGTCACGACTCCTACATACTTGCCTAGCTTCCTCCACATTCATTACTCTCTTCATACATACACGCCGGTATCTATACACATAATTAAAATTGGAGTATCTGTTTGTAATATTAAAATAACCGCTTTTTACTAAATGCATATGTATGTATATAGTAAAACAACAGTTTTAACGAGTTTTGCCTGTCTGTCTGTTTGTACCGACTACCTAGTAATATCTAGACCGAATTTGACAGGACTTTTATTTGCAGTTAACTGATATTACAGCACATAACTGAGGCTACTTTTTTTAAAAAAAGAATTAGGCTTCCGTGAAATTAAAATATTTATTTGCGGGCCAATTTGCGGGTTTCAGCTAGTAGTACTTTATATTTTTTGTATTTCAATTACTCTTTTTTATTGCAAATGTTATCACAAATAGACTTATTAATTTGCAATTAGCATTATTATTATAAGAGAGAGTCAGACGGATATTTGAATAAAACGTATTTTTTCCGGATTTGAAATGAACGGTGTTTTGACAGCAACTTTCTTGGATCTAAGTTAATTAGTCATCGTACGCATCATCAGTGATTACAAAAATTACTCAAGCGGCGTAATGGCGAAAGTGTTATCTAAAAAAATAAATAAGCATTGTCTTAAGGAGGTCCCACGATCTTGTGATAGGGAAACCGTAATGGTGGGAAGTCTGGGTGGAGGAAAGCGAAAGTGGGTGACAATGGCTGCTCGGAGCATCTGCTTCCACTGTTTCGTAATGTTTTTTACTTTATCGCGTCGTAATTGAATTACATGAAGCATTATGTTATAATAAGAACTAATGAAATGAGAAATTAGTTCGACACTAATTTTATATCTTATTTTTATTTTTATATGTTACAAAAGTTTTTAGTTCCGGTTTCGCTTTATTGGATCATGAAGATTTTACACGTTATATATTCTAGAATGAAAACGTGTAACACATAATTTTGGCTTACCGACTGATGGACTACCAAATATGCTGTGAAAATCTAATAGTCGAATAAGTCAATTATATGTTGTTTTAGCGGTAGTTATATATATTTAATTGTGTTCATTAAATGGGCGAAGTAATAGGTTTACGCCTATTTAATAAATAAACATTAAAATCTCGTTTTTATTTGCCTTGTTTTTTTTTAAATCAGGTAATTGAAGCCTAATATGATTCAAACTTACCATCCTATAAAATCTTTAAAGGGATTTCTTCCGTAATATTCGCCACAACGTCAGAGCTGTCACTACCGAAAACCGTACCGCTAAAATCTGCAATTCCTATAAGCGGCGGTGGTCACTTACCACGAAGGTAAAATAAATTTATTGTGGAATATCTCAGATTCGTTCTCTTAGAGTCTTCGTCTCAAACAACAACGCAACAGGGCTGGTATCCTCAATAATGTTACGCAGTATCATTTATGGCCGCAAAAAAACAAAAATCAAAGAGTAATTCAATTCCCTCGATGTTGACATTCAAGTCACTTTTATTAAAAAAAATGCTTTCTTAAATACCCTTTTTCCATTTATCAGTAGGATGAAGAAAACGGATTACTTACATTTAAATTTATTTAACATCCTACCTTTGATTATTTACTGTCTAGATAGTCTCACGCTGTAATCGCAACTTTTTGACAGTCCAATATACTACACAAATGCGTAATTTTATATTATAGTATTTTACACGCGTAATCTATCGCTTCTGCGCATGTGCAATGTCAATTTTTTGTTGTTGTGGAATCTGAAATAAGTACACGTATTTTTGAGCATTATTGAGAGCCAATAAAAAATTTGAAACAGATTACACTACAGCATTTGGCGTGTATTTTATAGCAGATATCGGCCGTCATACGCGCTATCTAGAAGTATACTTTATCTAAGCATCCGACTTACGGGCCTCGTCTTTTGTTAGTATAGATGCTAAATGATAATCTTAAAAATCTTTCAAATTACAGAATGGCGTTCGAGATTGCAACAGCAGTTCAGACGAGAACCGATCCTCTGGGCACGCGTCCATGTCGGACAGCGGAGGCGCGGGGGAGGCAGGACGCGAGGAGCCCCGGAGGAGTAAGCAGCCCCCACACGCCAGGGCCAAGCATCGCCCTCACAACAAGGTTTGCGAAAGTTTAAATAGTACATAACGTTATAACATGGAAAACATATGGATTTCCTCATGAAATAGAAGCCTCTCTAGCTTGAAATAGAAGAATCGATAAATGAATAACGATAAGTTCAACGGGTGCTAGCCATGATGCTTCGATGTATAGCTAGCACGTCGGCCTGGAACGCTGAAGGTGTGGGTTCAATCCCCACAGGCGCTGTAAAAGTATGCAATAATTTAATATTTACGGGCAATGGGCTCCTTGGCGTCATAACATAAACAATCATAGGATCTTAGCGAGATATGGGATATAAAAATTTCGGGAATGTCTAAAAACATATCCAATTTGTTGCATCCAGCCTGAATGAATTTTGCTACAATCATATTCTTCAGTCAACAAAATAGGCAAATTAACCAATTTTGTCTACACTTGCTACTTATCTATATCACATAGTAAAACGATAAGAAAAGAAAATTTATTTTGTTCTTCAATCACGCAAAATCCATCAATCTGATTTTTGTGGTAGGTACACAACATATAGGATACTACGAAAAATAGTACCTATCCGATAAATGGAGGCCTTGCTTTACGTAGTTGGTTTAAACTGAACCGAAACCAAACTGGTCATAAAGTTCTTGGAGTGACTCACACAGACGAAGACGAAAGCAACAGCTAGTACATACAATCATACAAATGAAAGTGGTTGAAGTGAAGTAAGTGTATTATTAAAACATATTTAAAAGGTGAGACGACTCACTTGTTGCACTTGGCGTGTTCCGTGATTTATCTGATGCGTTTATAAT
>DVZN01000497.1:0-12927 GCA_018237365.1 Caria ino melicerta
CTAGTATGTAGTATATACCTCTGCCTACCCTTTCGAAGACATATGGGCGTGACGATATTTTATTTTTTATTTTATTAAAATTATCTTTTAATTTCTGTCTGTCAATTTTTTCTTAAATCACGCAAAATTTACTAGACGAATTTTGAATAAACTTGTATTTAAAGATTGTGCCAACGACCAACATATACAGGATAATTTTACCGACTGTGCAAAAACGGAAGTAATATTTTTCGAAAACTTAAAATATGAAACGTATTGGACAGAGTAACTACGCGTAACCGGTAGAGCTAACGGAGAAACTTGTACCTACCATCCACATTGGTATTATTTGGTAAAAAACGAAGCGCCTTCGCCTTACCTATTCATACAATTTCGGTGACATTTTAAACTTTTGCTATTAAAATATTATGCTATCCGTAAGCGTTGTTTTGTTTTTTTCTTTTTTTTTTAATAGAAAAAGGGACATAGATGGATGTGGCAATCATATAAAATCTATACATCTTTAAATAAAATTGGAGTGTCTATTGCAATGTTAAAACTCTTTTTACTAAAATCATATATGTGAGTGGTGTCGGTGTGATTGTATTTAACAAGTTAAGGCATTATAGACGTGTAATTTATTGTAAATTAATATATAAATAGTTTTCCCATTATAGTGAGGAAATAATCCAAACCACCGTTGGTAATCCCATTTCTTGACATATCAAAGTATTTATATAATAATTGATGTTTACAATCTCAAATATTGTTAGTAACTTAAGTTTTTTAGCCCTGATGATGCTGTAGAAGCGAAACCGGTAGGCTGTATAAATAATATCAAATTAAAAGTGATTTGTAAAACAGTACAAGTGTTTATTCGCTCAAATATATATATGTGGAAGTTTTACCAAGAGCCGACGATGGACACGTCATAAAAGGAATACGCGAATGAAATTTTAAGTTTCTAGTCCTAAGGGTTTGGCTTGTGCTTTGATACACCAATCAATTACTTTTGCTTTTTATACATAGACAGATTAAAGACGTATTGTATCTTAGTAAAATATTTTTAATGTGTACAGCTTCAACTGCTTTAAATATATTTTCTTTAATATTTAAGTTTATAACCAGTGGTTACTGCCAGATTTTGCTTCCTTTCATAATCTATTGATTATAAATAGGGTCGGCAGACTAAAGAACAGAAGTCAAAAATAACAAATTTACTAGAATAAAATACTTCCTAAAAAAATTCTAGTATTTTCATTTTTATTTGTTTTACTAATTATCATAATACGCACAGATTATCATATTAAATAATAGTATCATATAACCAAACTATGTTACTCCTTAACTTACACTTCATAAAAGTTTTGCCTGACTTATGAAAAATTTTGCCTGAAAATTTGTCATAATTTTTTGACTTATGTGCTTTAGTCTAGCGGCCCTAGACTCCTTTGTATTCTTGGATTAAATTAAATTGGATCTATTAATTAAATATTTAAATCATTATTGGTTTTGAATCTTGGTTAACAGACTGGATATTAAGTCTTTAAGAGAAAAACACTTGTACTGTTTTACGTATTACATATTATTTGTTGTAGTTAGTTATATCGAATTTAACAGCCACGGTGGTCTAGTGGTTAGAGCTTCGCACTATAATTTCAGTAGGCCAGCTTCGAACCCCGCCATGTACTAATAAGTTTTTCTAACTTAAGTACCTACATTTTTTGAGTCAAATTAGTCTAATTTATTCGCAGAAATAAGGTGTACATGTACGATGAAGGAAAACATTGTAAGGAAACCCACATTCGTGGATTCGGAGGCGACTTAATCTGGGATAGGGCCTAGTTTTACGTCTAGGTTGCAAAGGTCAGATGGCATTCGCACTGTATAAAAACTATTGCCCTTGTGAAATCCCCTAGATTAGGTAGCCAACCCCTATATCTCCTGTTATAGAAACCTGACAAAAGGCGAATTTCTAGCCTAGCAGTTTCATTTTTTGCCCTTCAGTTTAAATAAATAAAGTTTAGTAGATAACTTAAATTCAGTCCTGATAATGCTGTATACAGTGAAACTGATATTCTATATTATTACATACCTTATAAAAATTATATATGACACATAAAATAGAAAAGTACGTTTTTATTTAAAATATAAATATGCGTAAGTTTTACGAAGCGCTGAATATGAAAAATATCATATATAAGAGAGAGTCCCATGGCGTTCACGTCAGAATGATCACTTTAAATGTGCAAAATCTTGAGTACATCGCCGTTATAAGCTGTAGTCTCAACATATATAGTAGTAGGTACCTATCATTGATCAATGAGTCCCAGGTATTGAACGGTAAAACTTGCACTATTTGTGCTATCCGAAATATTTCTTCTCAATTAATCATCCATCCTGGCGTTCACAAAATTCGGCCATTACTTATGACAAGATATCTCATTCTATATGTGATGTAATTATAATAAGCATAGTTAAGTATTAGCGGATAAGTTGCATAAGTTATGTATATGTAAAGTAGGTTCGTGGCAATTCCTTGTGACAATTTTTAATTATGAATAAAATATTAAATAATTTTACATGATATTTATTTACGTATTTTATTGTCTTTACATTTTACAAATATGATACTTACAATTTGCGTAGTCTTAAAGCAGTTAGGGTATTAGGTGATAAGAAAGGCCTGATACTACCTGCTACGAAGTTCGATAGCTCATTGCTACAAGAACTCTAGACTCCTCTTGTAAAATCCCACCAAAAACAAGCAGGAGGATTGCCTGATGGTAAGGAATTCACGGTAAAAAGGTGGTAATGGTACGTTACTAACCCAGGATCGGGATATTAAGTCTCGTGCAAAAATAAGTTCATAGGATATTTTACCCTCCAAATCGGAACACGTCAATGAAAAGCACTAATGTATAACAATGCAATATTAAGGTGATGGTACCTCTCCAGGTGAGCCGTTCCGAAAATCTACCGCCTAGTTAGAGATCACAGTGGTGGCCTATGCTCGCCATGTACTTAATGCCTGATTTATATAGAATTTGTATTGTATACAGATCGTGGGATCTTTCTTGAGGTAGGATGTTATTGAGCCAGATGTCCGGGTTCCATCTTAGTATTTGACATTTTTATGTTCAATTCAATCCAGAGTGCACGCAATAACGCTCGCGGATCGAGTTCGCAATAGCGAAATCAGAAAAAGACTGGGATGAAAGAAAGTGTTGGAGTAAAAATGTGAAAAGGCATGCTCCGATGGTTCGGTCATGTAGAAAAAATGGTTGATGCTAGATTTACGAAACTGATACACAATGCGAATGTGGATAGCTGTAGGTACCCGGGGAGACCAACGCTGACGTTTCATGACCAAATCGCCCGTGTATTATCCGAGTGTGAAGAAAGTAATGAATGGGAGGAATCTAAGCAAGTATGTAAGTCGTAACACTTAGGCCTCGATACTCCCTGCCTACCGTTTAAGGGTCTTGACCTGAAGATATGTATGTATGCACATAATATAATACGTGGATGATCGAGCTTTGCTCGGTATATTTAAAATTCTTATTGTTTTAAACACTTCATGGTATATTTAACCCTCGTGTGGGTTCTATGAAAATAGAGCCGGCTGCCTTCCAAGTAGCTTGTAAACGGCGAGCATACCTAATGTTTATTGTCGCTTACTGCAAGGACTTGCCCGGATTAATTCACCGCTCTACGTATTTTTACCGCCATAACGACATTGTTGGCCATTGTCGGTACAGTACTTATATACTTACTAGCTGTTGCCCGCGGCTTTGCATGCATTTTTACTTCTAACAAACTCTTCTCGACGTCATTTGACTATACTTCACTCCAATCCACCCCACCCAACCTCACGCAATCCCGCCCTAAATTAAACGGGAAAAAAGTAGTCTACAAATGAAGGAGGGTGGGGACTGGTTGAGAGTGGCAGGGACTGATGGTGGACCACTCCCCTAACACCGCCACCCCACCATCACCACCACCATCCTCACCACTCCCCACCCATCTCCATTCCATAGCCCATTTCATCCCTCCCCAGCCTGCCCACTCGTTCCCAACACGCCCCCCGCCTCCAACCCATCCACCTCTCCTCACCCCTTCTTACAAACAAAACGTATTTCTACTATCTTAGAGAATGGCTTGCAATGCGAATAGTATAAAAAAATCTTATGTAGGTATATCATTAGGTATATTGATAGGTATTGGAAACAAGCCGGTTAATTTTCAGATGTTAAGAAATAATGCTGCCTATAGACGCCAAAGGTTGTAATGGCGTATAGTCAACTTGATGTTATTCCTAACCCACGGAAAGTAGCGCCATCTAGTACGTTTTGTAAGCAACTGTAATAATAAATGTAACTTTTTCCACACTTAGTTTTGTGGCGCTGTTACACCTCGCCAAATATAAGTTTAGAGTCGACTTTACAGGTAAGGCAATGTCACAAAACCGAACGAGTTACTGCGCAAGTCTGCCACGTCCTTTAAAGGTAACCTGTGAGAATATACCTACGCTCACCTTTACGAGCTGCCTGGCGGGTAGCTAGTTGGGCAGTTGGGTCTATTCCACCAGCCCTTATATTTTACAAAGATAATCATGCCTCAATCAAAATGTATTCTCATCAACTAAATAAACATTTGAAGTTGATTGGAAAGGAAGAAATGAAGAATTTATTCATTCAAATGTCGTATACGTCAAGTCGTATATAATTACTGGACCTGTATGCACATTTCGAAGCCTCTTTCGACAGTTCAGTCAGGTTCAGTCATACTCCGTCGCTGTCGCCGCCATCACCATTTGATGCTGAAGATGATTCGTGTTGATAAAAGATCCCCATTACATGTGTACCCATACTGTTTGGGATTGTTCAACTGTAAAATTGGTGAGAGTACTATGCAGTAACTTTCCCGAGTAGGAGTTTACCGCCTTATATTTTCCTGTGCCCGTAATATAGTGTTACGTTACGTTTTCGTCTAATACTTGCATCAACAAACCCACATTAGGGCTAACATCCCGGCCGAAGAAAAGTGACATTTAGCCACGGTCGTCTTTTCCCATCAGGAGAACGTCATATCTCCTGTGTCTATACCATAAAAAGTCCACTTCCACGGTTGGTCCTGGGTTATCAAAATTATTTATATTGAGAAAATTACATTTCACGTTATCACCTTTTAAATAAAATGAGAAAATCTTTATCTCAAAAAATACGCTTACATATTTACATAAGGGCAGAGATAAAGGTAAAAAATAGATAATAATTTCTCATTTTATTTAATTTGTTGAAGGCTTTCTACTATTCAAGAAACTCCCTCAGGAACCATCCATGGTGGTTTTCTCTTAGCCTTTTAAGTACGAACTTATATAGAAATCCTGTACACAATATGTATTTTGTATTCTGTATTTTGTGGGTGAAACTGGACCTCTATAAAATAATTGCATCTTAAACAATTTCAATATACGTTCGTACTGGGGGAAGTATAAGAATGAAACGACAGTATAAGTTTAAAAGAATTTATTACTGAACTTTAATTTGAATTTATTTATTTAATTTATCAAACTGACAATAAAACTACCACCGCTTCGGAAGGCGTACTTCTGTGGAGAAGAAGCGGCGCAAGAAACTCCACAGGAATCGCATCTTTTATTTAATTAATTTTAAGCAATTAAATTTTTTGTAATTTTTTGTAATTAAAATTATTACCTGCCTATATTTACCTAGTATATGTGTCATCGCCTAAAGTCATCGCCCGGTTTTATTGATTTCATACCTAGATTTTGTTATATTAATAATAGGTTCGTTTTACAATTGGTATATTTTATTATACATATTCTTTGATCACATTAGTTTCATTTTATCCCTTTATACAGGGTTCATACAATATATGTTATATACATTAAGATGATTTTGAAATAGTATATGTCTAGTTTCTAACAACAATGTTAACATGTATATGATATATTTATGGTGTTAAGAATAAATCTGAAAAAGAATATACAGATGTAGAACTGAATAATTAAAATACATGCTATAACATATATTTTAATTGTTCAGTAATAATAGAACAAAACTAAGATATAAGCGATACATATGTACAGAAAACATATAGGTATCTAATAATATAAAATGAATTACAATAAAAAATACAACTAAAACATATATACCTTTTCGTCCCAAAATGGGATGTTTAAATTTAATATACCTCATAATGTCTTTGGGGTTTTAAAATCCAATCCAATTATTTTAGGTTGATAATCCAATCCAGATATTTTAATTAAGATCCTTTACTCTCAATTGAGTTTGAAATTAAGTGGGTTGTCCAAGATAAATGCGAAAATGTATATAGATTTCTAGATCCTGGTATAAATGATCCTCGGATAAATAACATATATAGGTGCAAATTATATCACAATCACCTTACAATCTCACACGATGAGAACGCGCTTTGAAGCTAAGCCCCGAGCCAAGTTAGGGTAAATCTGTAAACTAAAACAAAACACGCAAACACTACATTACACAACACGCAGGGGACTGCGTGATGCGGTTATACAGGCAAAAAGGGAGATTCCAAATATTTATCATTATGTTAAACACTTTTAATAGTAAATCAAATGTTAATTTAAAAGACTATTAAAATATGTTAAAGATAACCTTAGAAATCACGGGTTGCAGTATCGGACCGGACCGGACCCTGTTTTCATCTGTAAACTAGAAAAGCAGGCAAACTAAATTATGTTAAACGCAGTTTAACTGCGTTAGACTACACTAGATTTATCTTTGACAATTTATAAATGCAAGGATTCTTACATAGATGTCACCAGTTGCAGTTTTGTACCGATTCAACTGTTCATCTGTAAACTAAGAAAACACACGATACTGATTACACAATAAGCAGCCGAGCTGCCTATTGCGATATAACAATTTTCAATGAAAATAAAATTAAACGTTATAAAGCTTTGTAAAAAAATATACGAACTTTTTTCTGTTTCCCGAATTCCAGCTTCTCCAATTTGGGGAGATTTATCTTTTACGAAAATAACACTATCCTCTTTGTATTTGGTTTATATTCTCGTCTTCAAATCAATCGTATACATTTCAATGGTATTAAATGGTCCGATCTTACTAGGGGTTCTTATAGAATGCAATGTTTTCATCCAATAATAAAATTCAATAGCACACGTTGCCATGGTGGAATTATACATTAAACCACACTATATTCACATCATGAAAGAATAACTTTTAACTTTATCTAAAGCTCACAGTACAACACATTCATTACATTCACTGTGCACTTTTATAGGCAACAGCTAAACATTTTTAGTTCTTTATTTTTCTTTACTGATTATTCACTTTTCCCATATTTTACACAATTATATACCCCCCGATATTTGAGACTTTACTTTTCTCGATATATTTTGGGGTTATTTCATTCAAACTATACACTCTATTAATTCACTTCCACAATATCAAATACTGGCTGTTTGCCTACATTTAATTAACTGTAATAATAGGAACAACACTTATCACTCAACGTTACAAACTAAAAGCAAAACCTTCGTATCACAGACACTCCCACAATATTTAAACATACTACACGTATTAACGCATTCTGAAATCAAATAATGATTAGGCAAGCAATCGTTTAGCTTTTTGCTAAACTACTTTATAAAACAAAAAAGGTTAAAAATGGTTCGATATATAAAAGATTTAAATACTTTACGTCAATATAATTAGGATGGTGGTGTTTGTGGAGTGTAGAAACGGCAAGGCTTTTTAATAGGGTGATAAAACCACAAATATTTTAGTGAATTTCTCTACTATAAACGCCATCAATAACACTATCAACAATCAACTGTGCTCAAATACGATGGGTGGTTTGGAAAATCTATCAGTACCCGCATAACCTGCAACAGACTGGTAAAACATATCTGCACGCAAACCTAGCTTCATGCGTTTAAATTAAACGGAAAATTAGCTAAGAAAATTTGTGCAATCAAGGATTTCCAATCATCATCCAATATGACTTGCGCGTTGCTTAGCATTGGTAGAATACCCTAAAACCAAAAGCAAATAACGGACTTTGCAATAATAAGCCGTGTACATGTAAAACTCAATTATTATGGCCAAGTCGGTTACCACTAATACATCGATAAGTGAAAAGTTGAAAGTGAATTGTGTTATTACATTATTCAAAAAATACAGTGTAGTTTCGTTCAAGTAGTAGCTCTATGATGTATGAGGAACTGAAACAAACTAAACTATGAAAATTAATCCCCCCCCCCCTCCGTTACTATTTCAAGATAAGTGTTTATATTTTACATTCCAATATTTAGTTAATATTTTACAAGTCCATTACAGAGTTAGTACATAAACATGACAATTATTACCTTACTTAGCTTTCCAAAATATAACCAATCATTAATTTGCAATTTTTACATGATCTATTTAGCTTTCCATTTACCAGTTTTATTTGCATTATATTTCCAACCTCATGATAAGTGAAAACTTTAAAAATCTATCAAACCAAAGCATGTATGCATAGAACATCGCTAGTAAACAAATGACCATGATTCACGACAATTACAAGCATCGGGGTACTTCTCTGTAAGCGTTTTAGAGCTAAGCTGAAAAGGATTTAGAAAAGATTCCAAAGAATTTTGGTTAGCGATAAACATACATTATAACAAATAATAAATACGTCAAACAAGTTGCTTACAACGAATTTAAACTCCTGTCTGTTAAAAAGTATGTTTAACTACGACAATTCAACACAAACACTAGATTACAAAGACATTTTGGAAAAGAACCGAAAGCTAAAACAAACCTGCAATATGCACGTTACCCAAAGTGCGAACCAGTGCAATTAGCCATTGTGAAGTTCCAAAACCATGCATTAATTTGTCATTTATATCCAAATAAATTTCCATCTAAACAAATTTAGTTACTCATGACATGTTTTAATAAACGGAATTGGAAACGTCCAATCGGTATGCTCACATGAAAATTGGGGTTTAATCCAAAGCTGGGGATTTAAGAGTTCAATCGAAGGAATACCTGCTACTCTACCTGTAATACAATCTGTTAGAAGTCCTAAAGCTAAGTATAAGGCTATTACGTTAGAAGCGAAAAATGCAAAATAATATTGAATGTATTCTTGCGTCTATTGTAGCCGATTCGATATGCATTAGCTATTATTGACCTAATAATCTAGCTCGCTTTAATATGTTTGTTCCTGCTAGCTTAATCATTTTCTCTTTTAGGTAGTTAATTTTGTTTTTAAATAAGGTCGTTGATTCCTTTACATAAGTTAATTGGTTTTGTGAAGTTTGTTTGCTAAACCGATCTAGGTATTTGTAGTTCTTCAATATTGATTTTCAAATTGTTTTCCATTTCTAAAAAAATTGGGGTGAAATTTTTTGCCTCGGTATTCTTTGAAATTTGTTCTGTAAATGTTTCTAGGCATATTTCTTTAGTTACTTTTTTGTGACTGTCGAAACTCGAGATTACTTTAAAATGTTTAATTCTTATAGTAACGTGTCAACCCCGCAACGCCTTCCAATGTACTATATGTACTTAAATCAAATATGTATGAAATTCGTTTATAGAGGACTTGTAAACCTTATAAATATATATTTTGGTTTATTATTGCATATTTTATTAACATTGAAAAGTATAGCTGCGAATGTTTGTTTTGGGTATCCTAAAGTCTTAGTGGATGTCCTCCGTATGTCTTCCAAAAAATTTCTTAGATTCACGTTAAGTAAATTCTTTACTTGTTTAGCAATATTTCTAGTCATATGACTGATATTGAAAGATATGTATTTCTTATAAAAAAAATGCCATAGTAAATATTTTTTAACGTGACTTTAAAAAAATTTAACAGTTTTCAAACTTTAATGATCTCCTTTAATCCGCCCTTAGTTCCCTCGTTCACTTATTATCTGTGTATTTTAAAAACTTGGTAAAATTGTGTAAATCATATGTTACATATTTGTGTGTAGTTTTATTTATTTTAACGCCAAACCTTTAGGGGATTTCTCTTCCGTACATAAACGCGTGTAGATATATGCGTGTATAAAATCTACTACCACGGTATAGGAACTACATTTTAGGGGGTTTAAATATTAAAATACCAGAGCTAAAAAGAAAAAGTATAGTAAGTAAAATAAACATGTGACAAATGTATTGCATTTTTTATTTGACGTATATAATAATCTATTAAACTGTTAAACAATGTTTTATCTCAAGAACGTACACGAATCAATGATATCGAGTTTTACACTTACATGATTAAATATTTCATTTGCTTTGTATATGTATTATAGTACCTAAAACTGTTTATCTTTCAGACCCTATTGTTTAGAGTAGGAAACATAAATTTTCTAAAATGATTTTGTAAACCTCAGAAAAACTAAAAACTAACTCGAATCTATCATTCATGTACGATGTTTTTATACAATTGTTTTATAAGACTATTGGTTGTAGCTTCTCAATTGGTCAAACTTACTCATAATGAAATTATACGCGTTCCGATAATATAACACAAGTTTTGATAGATCAATACCGAATTCATACATTCGTATTACATATAACATTCATCGTATTAAAATCATATTAAAATTCTGCTGATACAAATTCTCGATACCTGGCACCGCGGCAATATCTGAATCGGGCGGGTATTACTGAAAAGAATTTTTATTTTACAAGATAACTTAAAGTAAAAAATAACAATAAAATTTAGTTAATATTTTTATCGATCCTTCATTGAATTATGTATTATGTATATATTACATGCAAAAATCTATCTTCTTTTGTATATAATGTTAAAATGATCATAATAATAAATTATTAAGTTATAGTTTTCTATATTTTATACCTGTATTTATTAGAAAAGGTCCCTAATGGAAACTTTCTAAACTGAAGACTGGTTATCCTCCAGGCGTAACAAAATGCAATTTTATAACGATCATATTCCATTTTTTTACTCTGCCTGCCTGTCTATTCTCGATATTATAGAATCTTTTGAAATCGACCTGCCGCGATGTATGTGTCGTTTATAACGATGTCTGTAGAAAAAATGTAGAGAATAATAATTATTAGATACCTGAAATATAATGATTGTAGTAACGAAATTTCAGTATTTTATTAGCTTATTGAATACGCCGATTAATTTCAAAATTACCCTCATTTATTATTTTGATAAATAACCAAAAACTGACTGGATTTTCATCAAAATATTTTAAGATTTGAATGTGAAATTAATCAAACAAAAAAAATCTTTTAGAAATTTCAGCATAAAAGTATTATTTATCTTTAGTTATTTCTGAGTTGTGAATATTAATAGAGTTTAAATGTAATAAATACTATACCTATTTATATAAGTACCTTTTTTATAAACATATAAAATCCCTATCTAGAAGGGAATTTTGATATTATAGCCGGTATTTCCTTTTTTGGTCTCTGATGTTTATAAATTTGCGAACCATTATTACATGAGTCCGACAAATTTAATCGATTTATATTACGCTTTTTCAATTGACCGGACGCGGCTATATCCGATATTTATAACATTTGAACAATCAAAACAGAAGTCCTGAAAGATAATATAAATACAAATATGTTGTACATATTACATAGACTTAATAGAGGGTATTAGAAAACTAATAACACATCAACTTTTTTACAATTTTTAAATGTTATTAAACTTAAAAACTATGATAAATTAAATTTTATTTGATAAGTTTATTTATATCAATTATTTAATGTATTAATAGAAGTACATCGAGAATCTATGTGCTGGCTTGTACAATGCAAGCGTTATATTTTAGCACTTTAACTCGGAAAACAACTTCGAGTCAGCAACACAGCTTTGACTTAATCTTTATAATGCATAAAATGTTTACATTAATTAACAAGACAGTGCTTTTAGATGTCTGTCTAGGTATGAAATTACAATATTAAGTTGAATATTATAACAAAAGTTTATAATATAGTTCTGGGGATAAACTACATCTAAATGCTAAACTGTAACACGTTTAAGATCTTTCCTAAAGTGTTTAAGTTTAAACGACTTATATGATTTGTTTTATTTTAAGTCTCGAGAAGTGTAAAAATTATGAAAAATACTGTTAATCTGATATACCTGCGCAATTATATGATAATCACTAGAAGGGGATAATTCTGTACGTCGAGTTAACCGCTCATCCTCTCCGTATGGGACACGTTATTGGTATTTATAGGCCGCCTAAACTAACGACTTGTCGAGATGTGATGACCGAGTCTGTAGAGCAAATTTTAAAAGCAATTATAATGTGGCACTTACAAATTCTGAAATTAAAATAAGATTACATCTAATTAGTAACATAAAAGAGTATTCCTGGTTAGGGTTTTTCAGTCTAAAATAAATATCGAGCATTAGCCAATATATTAGGTAGGTATATTGTATTCTTTACGTAATAAATAGTTTAGTATACGTAATAAGTAGTTAAAAATAAATCAGGTTCAGTTTAATGAGCATGGGACCGTGGCATGGGTAACTGAGTTGTTTCAGCTATTCCCATGTTTTGTTGTTAGCCTACGCAACAGATTTGTTTCAAACTATATTCATTTAAGTATCACTTATAAGGTTTGTTAATTTTCTAATTTTATTTGATATTAATGTCGTCGTATATTTCATACATATTCATTTCACTTATATTGTTTGTTAAATTCCTAATTTTATTTGGTATTAATGTCGTTGTATATTTCATATATATTCATTTCACTTATATTGTTTGTTAATTTCCTAATTTTATTTGGTTTTAATGTCGTTGTATATTTCATATATATTCATTTCACTTATAATGTTTGTTAATTTCCTAATTTTATTTGGTATTAATGTCGTTGTATATTTCATATATATTCATTTCACTTATATTGTTTGTTAATTTCC
>DVZN01000498.1:0-12926 GCA_018237365.1 Caria ino melicerta
TTTTTGCATATAGTTTTAATTACTCTCAACTTAATAGTTCCGTTTTCACTTCTATCGGCAGTCCCACGACTGCTACTTTTTTTTTTAATAATAATTTTTCTGTGTGTGCAATGAATATGTTGTTAATAAACGTTTTCTTTCTTTCTTTCTTTTCTTTCTTTCTATCCATCGGGGCCTTTGTCCACCACACCACTACACCACTGCCTGAGGCTGACTTATTCATTCATATTTCATTCGTACGAATGAAATATGAATGAATCGCCTTTGTAGTTGAGTGGTGTCAGTGTCCTTTGACTTTGACGCGAGAGGTCTCGGGTTCGATTCCCAGGTCGCTTGTTCTAATCATGGGTTTTGTCAGTTTTTCTGAAAATCTTAAGGTTGCCTGGGATTAGATTTATGTCCGATATTATGGGACGTAATATCTTCGGATAATCGTAGGCGCATACTAGTGTGCCTCTGCCTACCCTTTAGAGGATATATAGGCGTGATAATGCTTTGATTCAATTGCGTGTCCTAAACCCAATTGAGCAACCGAAGAAGAAGTAACGAATACGCAATATTAGTCATCGCTACCTACGCAACAGAGCCATCAATTCTTCTACAAAGTTGCAATTGCCAACAAGACTGCGACCTGCCATTATTATTGGGGAAAATTATTGCAACATTTTCATAATCATATCATAATCATAATCATAATCTATGTTGCAAAGATATTAGTAAGTACAAAGTAGACCTTAAATATAGAATATATTTTATGAAATACTTGACGGTTTCGTATATTTCAAGTTATGATATAATGTTACAGATACGTTATATGTGCTTAATTTTGACTAGAAAAAAGGCAATTGCTTGTAATTTGCCAGTTTAATTCGTCAAAATATTTCAACTATTTGTATTAAAAATAACCTCCTGTTTTCATAAAGCTTGAAATACTACCAACATAAAAACATTTATTTTTAGGCGAAAGTATTATAAATACACATACAAAGATAGTATTTTTAAATGTCAATTCGTAGGCAGGGAATGTATCTTTTGCTTATTGTAAGTAATAAATCATAGATTTCAAGCATGTTCAAAAATGGTGGAATTTTCTCAATTCGTAGTAAAATCATCACTTAACGCGTTTAGAGATTTTTGGATTAGGTAGATTTTTAAATAAATAATAAATATCTCTGGACAAATCAATATGTGATTTAACCCCAAAGTAAGCAAATAATTTACTTGTCTATGGTTAGTTAACGATATTATACATATAAATCTTAGGTCATTAAGTAAATGGGCTAAAAAATACGAAAAAAGCTCGTGTATTGTAAATTAAATCCCCATTTTTATAATATATTGTTTTTTTTTACTTTTAGTATTTAGCAACAAAAATATAGAATTTCTAAGATGATTCTAATATTTAACAAATATCTACAAAATAATCTACAAACGGATCCGCTGCCCAATAAGCGATTTTTGCCGATCTTCGATTGAAATTTAGATCCGATTGTTATATAAACTGTTTCAGTAATCAATTTTTAGATTGCAATTATATGGATGATCAATCAAAAGGTTGGTTTTTTGTCTCAGATCGCCGCGATATCCTGATCAAAGATTCAATATTGGGATGGGCCGTTAGGGGATTAATTATGGGTGGATGTACTTCCGCCCACGAAGTACGTAAATTAGTGAGGGCTTCCGCCTGGATAAATCTGAAGCATATGCTATGGACACCAAAATGACAGCTATTATCTTGTTAAATTTCTTATTATTATCCCTTTCAGGGAAAGGCAAAGGATCTCAGTCCATACAGCCTAGTCTGCCGTTACAATAACATGCATCATATCATAGTCGTTTTCATCAATATTCATCAAATCTTCATTTATCACAATCCATGTGTCTTCGTGTCATTGTTAGTCGTCACAGTCAGTCTATCTCGATGCCAGGCAAGGAGATGATAAGCTTGCCTAAGCTTTTTGAGGGAGTCCTGGCGGTAACGAGAAAACACACGATAAAATAATACAAATTTACACGAAATATAGAATTCATGAATATACGTGTCCATGTCTGGTCACGATCCCGCCAAAATTCTTATCTTGTTAAATAAAAAGCGGATCACATGCTCACATCCAGAAAACGTGATGCTTTTCGTATCAAGCCCGGCAAAGGGCATCTAAAAATAGCACTCTTACAGCCTAGCACAAACTCTCCGGGAGAACAACTTTTATTGTTGTCGGGAAGATAGATGGCCTCACATTTTAGGGATGATATACATATTTTTCAATCTTAGAGCCTATTTTAAGATAGAGTAATACATTTACGTTTTTTTTTGTTTTGGACATAGACGTTCGTGTTTCAGAGTCTGAGTATTTATATATGTATTAGTATCGTTGACTTATACTCATTTCAAATAAAATAAATAAATATTGTTTCGCCCATAAGTCCTCGAAAGCGTAGGCAGAGTTACATAAACTACTACTACTATGCAGTACTACTAGTATGCATCCACGATTAGCCGACGATATTAGGTCCCGTCATTTAACGGGTGACAAGTCCGTCGCCAATCGGGCGCACATACCCAATCCCAGGCAACGTTTTTGTTTTTCAGAAAAACTGAAAAATCATATAAAGAACAAGTTGCGCGACCCAGGAATTGAACCCAGGACCTCTCGCGTCAAAATCGAATTTCGACACCACTCGACTACAGGGGTGACCCATTTCACAAGCAAGTAAATTATTAGTTGCTAATTATTTCTTTTTTATTTGTGACTATTTTACATTAATTCGTATAATTCGTTCCGACATATTTAAGAGTCCATATTTTTCAAAAATATTAAGAAAACTCTTTTAATTTCGATAATTATTTTAATTATTTCTATTACAATTAAGTGGCACAGCCAAATTTAATAAAATAAAAATGATTATTATGAGAGGCGCGCGCTCTATTTTAATATCCACTCATATTCCCTTAATCCTAGCATTCCAAAAATGTTTGCGAAGCTAAATCGTTTGCGAAACCCCTGTCAGTCAGCTCTCATTATAGTAATGACGTGGCGAAGGTTTTGGTACAAAAAGCTGCATAAACAGTACAAATATACTATTATTTGTGTCACGAATTACATATGGATGTAAGTAGTAATGACATGACTTATTTTTTTTTCTCTTTATTTAGTTTCGGGACTTTGTCCTCATAAGACATGTCAGTTCCATTATATCCTAATAACTAATGCATGCAATTTATCCTAACATCTCTGCCTCAGGGTGACAATGCGCGGTACCACCTTTGGCGTCTATAGGCGGCGTGAATTTCTTACCATCAGGAAATCCGTCTGCTTGTTTGGCCCGATTGGCGACGGGCTTGCCACCCGTCACATCATGGGACCTAATATCGTCGGCTAATCGTGGGTTTATACTAGTATGTGGTATATACTTCTGCCTACCCTTTCGAGGACATATGGGCGTGATGATATTTTTACCCTTAACATAAGGAAAAACAAAGAAACGAGACGAGTTTAGTGGTGTCAAATTAGTATGCTCTAAAAATTGTAAGTTTAGTCTATATAGCGTTTAAAATCTTGGCAAGTTTGCAGGTGCTTACTAATTTAACAGAGCTCACTTATCATTGTTATGTAGGTGAAGGGGGATAGAAATAGCTAAAATTAGTTTAAAAACGCTCTGCTGAATTACCGCCTATGTCCATTTAACACACATAATTGTTTTATGCCATTTGTTTTTGAATGGCATTTATGGCATAGTGACTCTAGGTCAGTCCTTTAAGGTAGCACTCCGATCTTGCGTGAATTCAACCACCTGCGGCATTTTGTGTAATTTTGCTCAATGAACGTGCAGAAATGAATAATTCTTGAAGAAAACAGCGTATTGTTTACTTGTAACCGCCAAACTCCCTAAAAAGTTAAGCAAGCTTGCCACCATCTCGCCTAAAATCAAGATACGACTGACTGCGATGACTTACAATGACATGAAACCAGGAATATCATATGAATATTTGAACAATATTAATGAAACAGCAGACCAGACTGTATAGACTGTGGTCCTTTGCCTTTATAAAAAATAATAATTTTATTTTAACTTTAAGCGACAAAAAAATGATGAATTATAATGACTGATATTATGGATTTGCTTTCCATTGAAGTTTTTTTTAACAAAATTCCGAAACTATAAATCACAATATAACTGTATCATTTTGTATAATTGCTTAAAAAAGTTTAATAAATATTATATTATGTCAAACGACAGCACCAAAGTCCGTAATAGGTAGTAGCCTCACAAATCAAACATGGTTAATAATTCGCCAATTTTGGAGAGATCTAACCACCGAGGCATAAAACTGACACATAATTAACTAAATTGCAATTTACCGCTTCAATAACCCGTCACAATTACCAGAATATTAGTATTTCTATCAAAATAGGAAACTCGTCTCAACAATAAAACCCCGTCTGTAACGGTACTATAATCTTCTACAATAAGTGTGGTGTCTACAATTAAATGTAATTTTTAACGTATTTTGTGCGTTAATTGATGTAAAATTACGTTTTTTTTAACATTACATTCTAACATTTTTTGAGCGATGACAATTTTTGGCGATTTAAAGCTGTTGGGTATTATAACACCAATTTGATTTTTATTTACTTTTTTAATTAAAAAACCGTTTCTACATTTTTTTATTAATGTATAAAAAGAAAGAGGTAGTCCAGGTTCGAACCGTACAAATGAATTTGTTTAACTTAATTATGTCCATTGAATGCTCTCATGTTGAAGAAAAACATCGTGAGGAAACCCAGATTCGTGTATTCGAATTCGGACTAATCTAGGATTGGGTCGATTTAGTAGCAATTCGTCCTATGATAAGTAATAATAAACCTTTGCTTTCGCTCTCAAGCTACCTGTTTGCTAGATAACTCTGAACCAAGTGCCGACCTACCAGAGTAGGTAGTTAACTTATTCTTCATACCGACATCACGAAGAATACAGAACAAGTTATCTAAAACATTGTTTAAAATAAATATCGTCATGCCCATATATCCTCGAAACGGTAGGCAGAGATACATACCAGTATGTACCCACGATTAGCGGACGATATTAGGTCCCGTAATATGACTTGTGGCAAGTCCGTCGCCAATCGGGCACAAATCCAATCCCAGTCAACGTAATGTTTTTCAGAAAAAAGTGAAAAAACTCATACTTAAAACAAGTTGCTCGACCTGGGAATCGAACACGGGACCTCTCGCATTAATATAACAAATAAAAACAAATGGAGTACTGCTATTTGTGATTCTATTTTCAAAAAAAAATTCAAACTAACCAGAGTGCATCTATCGTTACGATTCTATTTTCAAATTAATTTAAAAATCAACTGCAATGCCACAATCGCCATAATTCTATTTTCAAATTACTTTCAAAACCATATAGAGTGCTGCAATGCTACCTTGTGCAAATTTATTTTTAAAATCAACCACAGAGATGCAATCGCTACAACTGTTTTGCATTTGAGACGTGAATTGGAGCAATGGAATACGACAAGTCAAATAATGTAACTTTTTAAGCTGTTGTATTATTTATACAAGCGTAATTTATTTGCAGTGAAAGCTTATTGAACATATATTTAATCAACAATTGTGTTAACGTCAATCCAATCAGAATATATTAACTATAATCCTGCATCGTGTCACAAGTGCTTATTAAAATTGAATTTTACTCGGCCAAGGCGCACCGTGATTTCTTAATAAAAAAAAACCATTACGATAAAACAGGTGTTTCAGATAAAACAGGAGTATATTAGATTTACATTTTACTTCCATCCAACTCGAGAGGTTATCATACAAAATTTTCAAATTAATAAAAAAATCGATTAGGAATAAATGATATCGAAATTAGATTTAACATTAAGTACTTTCCATCCAAATCAAAAGTTCAACATACAAATAACTGTCCCTGTCGAGGATCAAACGTTACTTCGCCTTTCGTCGGTGTCATCATACCACGTGTGCGCTAACCACTCAACTAAAAAGAAAGTATCAATAATCTTCGCTTGTACTGAACCAATTTTAGTAAAATATGGCCTTTACTACAAAGGATAGGTTATAGTGGAGAAATCAATTCGTACCGAACTTACAGTTTTTTGACTCACAAATAAAAAAAATACCTTTTTATTAAAGAATAGATAACCATATTAATATGATTGAACAAATTAATTGATTAATCTCTTAGAATTGATCTACCCCAAAACAACACAAATTATTTGCTTCTAATATGAGTGTTAGAACACTGAATTATATTTATTAACCAACCAGACAATTTCAAAAGATATAATTACAACACACATACATACAAATCTTGCTTGCTTGCAGACCTAGGTTGACAGTTCATGACCAAATGGCTCCAATACCGGCGTGTTTGTATGAAGAGAGTAATGAATGTTGAGGAAGCTGGGGCAAGTATATGTATGAGGATCGCGAAATTTGGCACTCGATTTTCCTATAGTTACAGAGAAAATATAAATGTTCAACGGGCGTTTAAGTATTACGTAACACTATTCGGTGGTAGACGGGTTTTGTAAAACATTACGATGCGTTACAGGGGAGGAATAAAAATATTACGTAACGTTTTGTTCTAACACTCCCCGTGTTAGAACAAAGCGTTACGTAATATTATTTTATTTTAGTAAAAGCTAGGGCTTTAAAATCTTCCAATTTCGTAACCCTAGGGGAACAATGTAACTTGGACGTTACGTAACTTTTAAGAAAGGGGGAGGGGGTACAGAAAACGTTACGTTAGATTACATGGGGGGAAGGTCCAAATTCTCCATTAATTGTGTTCTGTAACACCTGAACGCTCACCAAAATATCTGTATGTCTGCTGATACCGCTGTACTATCAGATAAACAATGTATTTCTAGCCCTTTAGAAGGGGCACATTTAAATAAGTTTATAATAATGCAAGATTAAAGTTCCTACACAATAAAAACCATGGCAACCTACTTATCTATATCTAACAAAGTAACATGTCTTCGTAAATTATCCGTTGGAGCGTTGAAAACGGCACTTGTTCCGGAGATCAGATACACAAACCGATAGTCACGATAGCTAATAGCTCTATAAACAAGATAATCATCTCAGCGCGGCGCCGTTGGGAAAGATTCACCGAGAAACTTACTAAATAGAAATTCATGGAAATTTAAGATCGTATCTCAGGCAAATTGCAAAATTTAATAATAGTTGGATTCGTAGCTAACTTTTAACCGAAAGGTTAGGATTTGATTCCTGATATAAGAAGAGAAGAAGTTTATCAATAGTTGAATGATAAAATTATTTACTTTTAAATATAAATCAATAAATAATATTAGACAAATTACGCGAATTTATTTTAAACCCATACAAACCATTTGCTTGTAATATGGGTTTTAGGCAACGATGATGCATGAAAATGTTACCAAAACAAAAATAAAAAAGAATAAGCACGATAAATTCGACAGGTGCCAACCACATTGCTTTGGTGTAGTGGTTAGCACGTCGGTCCTAAACGCCAGAGACGTGGGTTCAATCCCCATAGGTGCCGTAAAATTTGTCGATCTTAGCATTTGTCTGATACTAAAACATAGAACGTACATATATATTTAAAATGTTAATAAAATAACCAGACCCAGAAATAAAGACCTTGTGTTCATCTCATACTTGGGGATGTCAACTGTCGGGGCTGTACCCGGAAGTCTTTGGTCGTCGTTATTAGGCGGGTACATTAATTACTCAAGTACCAAGGCTGTTGTTTACTTAGTTTGTTAGACGAATACATGTAATTGTGATATTTGTTTCATATTTATTTAAGTGAATATTGAGCTTAAATGCTATATTTATATAGGCAGGTAAAAAAGTTTCAGTAGAGTGCTACGCAATAACTTGCCTAAGTGATAACCGACCACTTTACGTATTCCTACCACCATAGCAAAAAATCAAAAATCGTTTATTTATCCACGTATACTTATTGAAAGTGTTCATAGATCGTCGAAAAGACTCTACCACCGGTTCGTAAGGTTTCAGAGAAAGAACCGGCAAGAAACCCCATAGTCTTGATGCTTCAGAATTGATATTTAATAGTAATACTTACAATAGAAATCTAATGCTAAATTATTTACAACAAACAATAATTTAAAATTAAAATAAAAAACCTAACTGCAAAATTAATTTATAATTATGAATTAAATTCAAAAAGTAATTTAAAGAAAATTTCAAACATATATTTTTGAAATGGCTTTTTTAGTTTTCATTTGATACTCATATGATATAGTAAGAAAAACTTCAGTTCTCCCCTTTCGATTTGTGGGGGCCATTTTGGAAATTTGTACAGCCTATGTCTCTACCACAATTCTGACGAATCCAACGACACCTAATATTATGTCATAAACCGTCCAGCCATTTATGCTGTAGGGGACGCAAAGAAAATGGATAAACAAACATACATAATGTATACATTCGCTCGAAAAACATTACCCTCCTTTTGGCGCAATCGGGTAAAAAATAAGGGATTTTCTTTTTGGCCAGTCTGGTCACGGAACCCTAAAAAACTTAATAAACACAACAGTAAGGCCTCCGTATTCTTGTTTCGTTAAATATTATCAATAACTGTCTCGTAAGTTTTTCTTATCACAAGGTGTCGCAATCAATATTTTTATTGTAATTCGCTAAGTTGTTTAAGTTATATTTTGTATTAATGTGACATTTTTATTCACTTTACTCTTGTAATGGCAAAACTTTGTGACATCCATTAATGCTTAAGTTATATATCAACCATATAGGTCTTTGTTATAGCTGTAGTTACAAGTGACATGACATAACTTAATTTTACATCTATACAAATTCCGTCTCATATTGGGTTAAAAGGAAATGTAGAGGCTGACAGACTGGCTAAAATGGCAATTGCTTTGGGCGAAGAAACTAATCTGTTACCGGTTAATACTGAAATGTTAAATAAATTTAAAATTTTGTGTTTTAATTAATTCAAGGAATATTTTATCGAAAGGAGCATAGAAAAGGGTATATGGTACAAAAATATTCAGTGTTAGCCTCTGCAGATTCCTTGGTTTATAAATGTCAAAATTAGTAGAAAATATATAACTATAGCTAATAGACTACGTTCAGGGCATTACTCTGATAAAAAAATTGCTTTCCTAATGAAGAAAGTACGTTCTCCTAATTGTGACATTTGTGACATCGTAGATGATATACAACACATGTTCATGAAATATATTAGCGCGACCAACATCAGAAGTTGCAAAATCCTTGATTGGAATATTTCTGCATCTACAAAAAATTTTGTATTAAATATAATAGTTTAGGTTACGATGGGACTTACAATTCAAAACGAATAAAAGTCCCTAAAATAAAAGTAGATAAAAAAACATCTATACAAATAAATAAAATTGGACTGTCTGTTTGTAATATTGAAATGACCGCTTTTTATCAAATGCATACATGTTATACGTGTACATGTATACCAAAATAACATTTTTTTACATTTTTTATCGGTCTGTATTTATGTTTATTCCGGTTAATCCATAATAGCTAGACCGATTTTGACAGGACTTTCAATGGCAGATAGTTAATATAATGAGGAGTAACTCAGGCTACTTTTATTTTATTTTATAACAAGGCCACTAGTAATAGAATGCTGCGTAGCAACTTGGCTATCTGTCGCTTTACCTTTTCCTATCACCACAATGTCAGTGACACTATGTTTCTTAGCCAGGAAGATACGTTACAGGTAGACTTGCATATTCTGACCCAGTCCACATGACAATTTTATATCTGACTCTAGGCTCGCCCTACCTGCCTTAGCAATCAACATAAAAGTCATCCACATGTTAAATTTCTTCATAAGCGTCTTGTCTCGTAAGAGTAGGTTTTGGCGTAAATTCCGCACAAATAAAAATATATTCCCATTTTTAATATTAGTAATAAAAAACTGATTCCCAACAAATTGCATACTTAAATAACCTTTCGGAACAAGGCATTAAAAGACACGACATATCTGCGACAAGTGAGACTTGAGCCGACCCAAAAAAATGCTAATTGCAATTACAATGGAGCACAAAGCGGCCGCTTTTCCCATGGTGCATCACCGCGCATGCGTACCGAGCATTGCATGCGTGCTCGTCTTTTATTGCCAAAAATTAAAGCCCGGTAAAGAGGGCCTAATTACAACCCAGTTTAAAGGTTCCTTTACACGAGACGGTGTGTTTCGTCCGGGTTTCGTCGGATAGAGAACGGATTAGTTAGCTAATGTAGCACTGGATCTCTCGCTGGCCGAGTGGTAGCGTAGTTGCTTTACCACGTCGACATATACCGAGGCTCGGGTTCGATTCCCGACGTGAGCGGGCGGTTGTGTGATGAACATAGACGCTCGCATTTCTGGGTCTGAGTGTTTATTAAATTTATCCTGGTATTTATATGTATAATATCGTTGACTCAAAGATAGAACAAATGTTTTCAAATAATTTAATACCAAACAAATTCTTAACAATCAAATCACAGGAATTAATCTAACCCCTAAATTACTAAGCAATTTATTTACTTGGGATTTAGGTTTTACTGATTCATTCTAATACACAGATATGTTTATAAACAACTAAAACCAAAAATACACCTGTGTTAACTACACAAACGCCTGTCCATGTCAGAGATATAAATAAATATATACCTAAATACAGAAATAAATCAAATCAACAAATAAGTAGAAAATAAATAGAGCAATGGAAAATTATCCATAAGAGCAATTCACTTAAAATAAGACAAGGGAAAATAAACCGGCTTAGCAAAATGCTTCTATGCTCACCACACACACAAATTCACTGTTCAAACCCGAGCCCAGTCGATTGGTGTCAATACTAATTAAGCGTGTGCGCTAACCGTGCCATGAGAGAAATAGAAGTAAAATTAATAAATTAGCCCAAAAACCCAAAACTCTGAAGTAAAACTTACTTCTTGAACACTATGTAACAATTTGAATAGTCCGGCGAAAAACCGTCTCGTGGAAAGTTCCCTTAACTGTCCCAAAACTCGTCACTCAAACAATATTTCGCGGAAACGAATTCATATTCTTTTGGGCCTCATAATAATATAAAATCAGACTACCCACTGTTTAATGTAGTTTTCAGTACCCAATTACTGGTTTATGTGGTTTTAATGTAGCCAATTGCTTAACTTCGATCATGAGAGATGTATGATATGAAAGCTCAAGTCGGAATGGTCCATTACTCATTAATCGTATTTCGAAACTCAAAGGACTTTAAGCCTTTTAATTAGTTTCATAAGTAGCTGTATTTATTACAATTCAATTTTTATAGTGAGTGTATTATATTCATTCATCAGTTTGTTGCAGTCCACTGCTGGACGTAGGCCTTCCCCAGTGTATAAGGGGGGTTCGCATGTTCACAAGCTGAGCAGGCAGGTTGGTGACCACAGTGTATGTTTGTTACGGACTGTGTTGTCGCTGAGAGGCGCTGCTGCCCACCTTCTGGACAGGCCCTAAATCGCCTTTTACGATAGCCTGCCTGCCTGCCTGTTGCTATTCTACTTTGCCGACCATATTATGTAGCGATAATTATACAAGATACCACATAAAGCTCTTTCGAGTTTATGTGCTATAAATACTAAAATTTCGATTCGAATAAGCCTAAGACACAGTTGTAGCAAGGATAGACAGAAGTTTCTCCGTGTTGTCCGTGCTCCTCTGCAGACCATCTGGCTCCCTGCCAGGCAACTCATAAAAGGCGACCATAGGCTTAGTTTCACTAACACCATAATCTCTTACTAGGTGGTAGAGCTTCGTAGCGGCTCGCACGGGTAGAATGGTACCACAGCCTTACCTATTCCTGCCGCCATAACGTCAGCGCTTGCCTTTGACTTATTCAGGTTTGGTGGGTAAGGTAGCCGGTAAATTTATTTTTGCATGAGGCCTAACATTCCGGCTTTGGGTTGGCAACGTACCATTACCATCTTTGGTGTCTAAAAGCAGCGAAAATTTCCTACCCTCAGGAAATCCGTCCGATCCGGCATACCTTCCAGTATTAAAAAAACGAAGTTTATATATTTCGAAAGCATTCGTGCACGGGCAAAGCCGTAGACAATTGCCAGTATTCTATAATAAGTTAGAAACTGAAATACCACAAGTGGACTCAAGAACCATATAGATCAACTTAATTCCTAAATATTTATTTATCGCATGTCCATTATAGTCAGATATGTAAAACGTCCTTCATTTGCAATATATGCACTCTTCCTGTTCCTAGCTGATATGAAAAAACTAATTTATAGCAAAACATGCAGACATGATCATTGGAACTAGCCCTATTACGACAAATAAGGTGTATGTTTTATTGTTTACCTTTAATGATTGAATATATTAATAACATTATAAACCATTTTTGGAACGACTTCAAGGGATGGCCCTAACGGAATTTGTAAAAATTTAATATGGCTGATTCAATCCTTATCTTTAATTTAGTAATCACATTAATAATCGCTTAAATATTATTAAATCTATTGACTTGAGTTGTTATTAAAGCGACATCAATCAATTAAGATACAAATATATTTAAGTAAGAATGTAAACTTTATCTAAGTATACAAAATATAAAAAAGTACCCTCACGCCTATTATCCCCGAAGTGGTTGAGAGAGGTGTGCTAGTATCTCCACAACACGTAAGTCCAGTAGATATACTAGAATACCCACGATTAGCCAAGGTACTAGGGCCCATGATGTGATATATGGCAAGCCTTTTGGGCACATTCCAATCCCGGGCAATGTCATGCTAACTCAGAATAATCCAAAAAACATTTTAAGAAAAGTTGCCCGACCTGGAAATTGAACACAGGAACTAAGCGGCTACCGGTCTTAACAGGCGACAGCCGTACCGTTACGCCACAGA
>DVZN01000499.1:0-12920 GCA_018237365.1 Caria ino melicerta
ATTGATTTTATATTTATTATTAGTAACAAATAAATAACGAACGGACACGACAGTTATATTATTATTAGTAAAATTTAACAGGCCAACATTTTATTAAACTCTTAATCATAGTCTCAGACTACAGGACATAATATATCACATAGCGCGTATAATTCTATGAAGCCAATTTTGCGTTTAAGAGTATTCTTTCCACTTATTACAAACGTAGAACGTAGAAAATAATTCATTAAAAAATGTTATGTAACGAAAAATTGAACGTAAATTTTATTTTTTTATTCGCACAAATCAAAAAATAAAATATTTTTTAATTCACAAAATCTATTTTTAGGCACTCATCTCAGAAGCATAAGAGGCGTAAATAAAATAAAAAACAAATTAACGGTGGACCCTTATTTCAATTTATATAGTGATAAATTCATCCTCTTCCACCACGAAATTAGATCGAGTGGAAAGCGTACTCTTAATACAATAATCTATATTAGTTCTAGTGCTATGCTTCTTTCTAACCGACTTCCAACAAGGAGAGTTTATATATTCGACTTTGTTCACCGAGGCCTCCATCGCTTAGGCCCAAGTTAGGATATTTTAACACTTTCGTGGTAGTCTTATTAAGTCTCATAAAAAATTAAGCATGTCAAATTAAGGAAGTCGGTGTTTGGCAGTTTGTTTAGAACACTGGTAAAAACGAAAAATTTTACGACGCCTGTGGGCATTGAACCCATGTCTCCAGCGTACCGGGCTGTTATGCTTACCACTACAGCAAGGCACTGTGGCTGTGGATAGCATAACAGCCCGATACACTGGAGACGTGCGTTCAATCCCTACAGGCGCCGTAAAATTTTTCATTCTTAACAGTGTTTTGATTCCTTGAAGCGGAAGTTACGCTTAAAAAACATAACCGAGTTTTTTTAGAATTATTAAATATTAGGATGATAAGTTTTATTTCACCACTTAGACATAAAATTGGCTTCAACGGAACGAGCTAATTGTACCTAAGGTTTAGCCTGAGATTAAAATATGATAGTCAAAGGTCAAAAGATATCGTGTATGTAATGGATACAGCGTGAGTGACTCGATATACAGGTTACAAATAGTGATCATTTTTTATTACTGACAACGATTTTTGACCACATATTTTAAATTTGTGGAGTAACGCTCGCGGACCGAATTCGCAATAGCGAAATTAGGGAAAGAGTGGGATTGAAAGAAAGTGTCGGTGTAAAAATGCGAATAGGCATGCTCCGGTGGTTCGGACATGTGGAAAGAATGGATGCTGCAATATTGACTAAACACATATATAATGCGAATGTGGATGGCTGTAGGTACCCGGGGAGACCTAGGTTGACATTCCAAGAGCAAATCGCCCGTCTATTATCTGAGGGTGGTGTCAAAAGGCAAGTGTGTAGGAGTCGTGACACTTGGCACTCGATACTCTGCCTATCCCGTAAGGGACTTGACGTGAAGATATGTATGTATGTATTTTATAAACCGCAATGAAAATTCTTAATTCATCGAAATATTCTCTTAGATTATTCAAAGGTGTTTGAAACGCGTTGAGAAATTCTTTTGTCTGATATGTCTGTCTGATTTAGGTCTAATTAAATTCTCAAATATATAACATTAAAGCCGATTTTCAAGCGTTTGAATTATTCAAAACTGGAATTACAGATTAGAAAAAACATAATGAGCCATTTCGTCAAAACGTGTCAGTAATACAAACGGGTCACACTAAATCACGAATTGTACACACTCGGAAGAATTAAAAAGAGTCAACGCGTGCAAAAATATTATACTGTACAAAAAAAAATTAGAACAAAAATTGTACATGTCATAAAACAAATTATCTATACAAATCCACCTCGTGTGGCCGCGTCCATAATAAATAGACTATGATATCCCTCCTAGCGGGCCACCGTCAACCTATCACAATAAATAACTTCTCAGTCGGTGACGCAGACGTTCCGCTACACTATCCTATAATATTTATAGAAAAGTATAGAAAAAAAAAACAAATCAGCCTTTGCAAGATACACATTCCCATAAACATTCCGCTACACTCGTCCCTCACAACACCAATCAGTTCTATAACTCTATCGGACAGAATATTCAATTGGATCCGGTCTGTGCCGATCTGACGCGGCGAAGTTGAGTTTAATCGGCACTCACATGTGATGCACTAAGATGTGACGCGGTCACTCAAATGTGACGCAGTGATGCAGATGTGACGCTGTCACTCACATAAGACGTTGTATCTCGCATGTGACGCCATCACTAAGATGTAGTGAAGTGACGCAGATATGACGCCGTCACTCACATATGACGCTATCACTTGCATGTGACACAGTCAATAAGATGTGAAGAAGAGACGCAAATATAAGCCGTAACTCTTGTGAAATGCAGTCACTAAGATGTGACGCAGATATGCGCCGTTACTCACATGTGACGCTGTCACTCACATGTAATGGCGTCACTAGGGTGTGATAGCCACTCTCTCGTAAGGAGGGTCGTCACTTACAAAACACGGCCTCCCCCATATGTGGCTCAATCACTCAGTTATGACGCTGTCAAACGCATGTGACGTCAGGTGTGACATCGTAATACATGTGTGACATTGGCATCCAGATGTGATATCGTCATACGTCACTCGCATATGACGTCGTCACTCAGAGGTGCTATTTTTGAACATTCGGCGATGATTTTGAAATCACAGATGATTTAAATACTCGTCAATCACTGACACTAAATATGAACTTCCTATCACATTGTTATGCTGTCAGTAGACATGGTGTGAATTTCATAAATACGTGTTTTTAGTGTCTGTGATTCACGAGTATTTTATCCATCAGTAATTTCAAAATCATCGGTGAATTTTCAAAAATATCACCCCAGGTGTGACGTTATTCAGATGTGACATCGTTACTCACATGTGACGCTGTTACTCACATATGACGTTGTCACTCAGTTATGACGTTGTCATTCAGATGTGACGCTGTTACTTCAAGTTCATTCTTTACTCAGATTTAAACCCAAACAACCTTTGTGAAATAAATAATATAGAAGCACTTTGTTCTTAGTAAAACCAAACCGCGCTCTAACAGACAGCAAACTGATTTATTTTGATAGTGTCGAAACTTCGAATCGTATAACCCCTTGTTGATATCGAATTATAATATGCAAGGAAGCTGGTGAACGATAATGCTATTTCTGTTTTCTTTGTAACCTTTATAGAAAAATGTTTTTAAGGATTTATTTTAAACCGTTTGTAGTAAAATATCGATGTCTCGAATATAATCGATAGCGCTTGCAAGACAAAGCAGAGAATTGAATGCGTTCAGCGCTTTTAATTTACTGCACAGCGCTACAATTATTTATCTGACTGATCAGACATCTTTACATGGAATCAAGTGCCTTACTCTCCACAGATTCGAGTTCTAAATCGAATCGAGTTTGTTATCGATTTGCGTCAATACTAACTATTGAATTCGAATTAGGAGTAGGAATTGACGCAAATTGGAAACAAACTCGATCGATTTTTATTTGATACGCTCAGAGAGATTGTTATAGTGTCAAATCACAGAAATGGAATTGCCTAAAATAGTTTATTTTGATTTACAAATCCCGCTCTTTAGTTCTGATTTCGTGAAATCTTAACGCAATATTTTTTTAAACAGAAGTCTGTTGCACTTTTTGTAATAGCGTAAGGCCTTTGAAGATTATCATATGTTAGACAAGCACGTTTGACAAACTTAAATTTTTCATTGTAGATTTATTGACAAACACGTCAATAACAGCGGCAAACGCTCTAATTTTTTGTCAAACACGTAATATTTTATAAAAACGTTATATTTGACAAATATATTTGTCAAACATGTTTAATAGTCTTCCAGAAGCCTAAGAGTGAACTTTATTTATAATTTTATAATTAATTTACACAAAAACTGTTTTGTAATACGTTGCTTACTCATATTGCTTTTCAGTTACAAGTTAGATATTAAAATTTACAAATTGATTGAATTTAATAAGACTTATATTGCACATTCAGATAAAAAAACATTCAAACTCATTTCCCACGTATTAAAAAATGGTTTTATTGTTTGTTCGAATGGATATTTTTATATTGAATGCTATATGTATTTCAGCAATTTGAAATATAACAATATTATATACTATTTGATATAATATTGTACATATACCTAGTACCTTGGCTAATCGTGGGTGTTCTAGTATATCTACTGGACTAACGAGTCGTGGAGATACTAACACACCTCTGCCTACCCCTACGGGGATAATAGGCCTGAAGGTACTTTTGTACATATTACCTTTAGGACACAATGTTATAATTAGTTCAATAATTTTCTACCAGATGGCGCTATGGACTTATTTGGTATGGAAACTTTTGTTTTGTAGATTGAAGGGGTACATGTAAATTTTGTTGATTATAAGTGTGAGAGTAATAACGGGGCCGGGGTGTCTATAAATATTTCATGTAGATGATACAGTGGATCGATTGTTGGTCGAAGCCCAAATATGTTCGGTTATTACTGTCCGTTCAAAGCGATCGGAGTATCGGAGGTTTCATCGCATCGGAGAGGTTGTCCGGCGTGGGTGGGGAGCGCGCATGGCGGGGGCGGTCACCTGGTGCGGCAGCGGCGGCAGAGGCGCACGCCCGCGGCCGGGGGCACGTCCGAGCACGAGCCGCAGAACACGCCGCCGCAGCGCCTGCGCACGACACACACTCCTATATAAGCTGTCTACAATTTTATAAATAAAATTAATAATACATACGATGCATTATCTCTTTAAGGTCGCTCATAATAGGCAATAACAGTAAAATACGCTTGTATCATCACTGGTGATAAAATAATACACCATAACCTATTTGGGTATGGATCTCCCGAATTACCTTTTCCTGTTACAATAATGCCCTAGTACCTGGGCTAATCGTGGGTGTTCATCTATTGGACTTACGAGTCGTGGAGATACTAACACACCTTTGCCTACCCCTTCGGGGATAATAGGCGTGAAAGCACTTTTTTTCTGTTACCGTAATGTCCGATTGAAGTTGTTATGATCCGGTCCAGACGGTAAAATAGTCGACGCACTCTTATTTAGCCCGCTTGGCCACGGGAAAGCGGCACGCTTGAGAAATCTATATTGTCCACAGGCAACGTTTTTTTCGGAGGCGCTGTCGGGCGCCACACCCCTCACCCCCACCCACCGACAGTGGTGCCGCCGGCGCGCCAGCCAGAAGGTGTTGCGGCAGTGCTGGCAGCGCGGCGCGGCGCTGTCGGGCAGCCACACGACGCCGCGCGCCTCCTCGGCCACCTCCACCTCGGAGCCGCTGCCGCTGGCGCTGCCGCTGCTGCCCGTCACGCCGCTCGCTGACGCCGGCACGCTGTTGTACTGTTGCTGAAATATACGTTGCAGCTCTTCTTTCATTTTGACTAATTATACCTATAGACGAAATAATATCACAACTTCTACCACGATCTAACGACAACCCTCAGAGACTACCATAAAATGTTCGGGTGTATACCTATGTCTCTTGAATAGCACATTCAATAGCAATGACCCGTGGACGGTTTCGTGGAGGAATCTAGAAATCTGATTTAAAATTCTTCAAGCCCCGTATCGAACGGTGCATTAGATCGGTGGCGATGGCTTTCGCAAACTGTGGGAAAGACCTCGTACTCGAGTCTAGTGCGCAGCGCGCGATGTCGTGGTAAGTCGAGGCGTGGCGGGGTATAACGGGGTGCGGCATAGGATGCCTGGGTGTGGCGTGCTATGTGGAGATGTGGCGTGCTATGGCGAGGTGGGCGTGCTATGTCGGGGTGTGGCGAGCTATGTCGGGGTGTGGCAAGCTATGTCACGGTGGGCGTGCTAGGTCGGGGTGTGGTGGGGTGCGGCGGTACCTGTGGCGACGCGGCGCTGGGGGTGGTGGCCCGGCGGAGAGCGGCGCGGGCAGCACGCAGTTGCCCGTTCAGTGATGCCACCACGGCCTGTGGATATATAACTCAACATTATTATTTCCATCGAAATCACCACCGTAACTTAGACTTCTAAACCAAAAGGACTTTACGGTAAACATTTGGTATCATTCATATATCATATCAAGCATATCAGAAAGGTATGCTATTCTGTTCATTAAAAAATGCAAATTGTTTCTTTTAAAATGCGGCTTTTAAAATACATCGCCGCTGTGTTCGAGTGGTGTCGGTGTCCGACTTAGACACGAGAGGTCCCGGTTTTGATTCCCGTGTCGGCCAAATGTTCTTAGTGTAAGTTTTTGTCAGTTTTTTTTAAACTTAACGTTGCCTGTGATGGGATTTGTGCCCGATTGGCGAAGAGCTTCCCACCCGTCATATCATGGGTGGATAATATTGTGTAGTATGTACCTTTGCCTCCTCTTTCGAGGATACAATATGGTCGTGACGATATTTATTTATTTAAAATGCGGCGAAAAAGTACACAGGGATTTTTATTCGCGTTAAGACGTTTAAATGATAGCCAGATTACGAGTGTGTAACTCAAATGGGATACAAATATTTTAAGCAAAGTATACTCCTAAATACCGTGTATGACGGCTGATATAATGAAAATATACGCCAACAGTTAGATTATAATCTGTTTCGAATTTCTTAGTGGCTCACAAAAAAATACATTAAATATTTTTAGATTTGACAACAAAAATTGACACAGTTTATATGCAGCTACGATGAACTGCGCGTATGTAACACTGTAAAGTTACGGGTTTGTGTTGTAATGTCGATCTGTTAAAATGTAGCCATTACAACGTGAGACTCTATCTAGACAATGTCGCTGATTGTGCTGTACACGGATTAAACTATTTTTAAGTTATCGCTATCTACCCTCAACTTATAGAAAAAGAAAGAGACGGGACGAATACAGTGGTGTCAATTATGCTTTAAAAATTGTATTAGCGCTTAGTCTGTACTTCAGAGTTTAGTGTCTATAAGTTTTTACATCTTATTAATTAGACAGCGTTACAAATGATCTGTCATTTTTATTATTATTAGTCGAAGGGAGATAGCAATAACTTAAAATTAATTTAGAAAACGCGTGGCAGAATTAGCGTTAAAAATTAATGATTAAAATTAAAGACTGTCTCGCTTATTGAGTTGTAGCGTAATTGCTTTATCACGCCGGCGAATAGCGAGGCTCGGGTTCGATTCCTGAGGGGGGCGGGCGTATGTGTGATGAACATAGATGTTCGCATATCTGGGTCTGGGTGTTTATTAAATGTATTCTGGTATTTGTATATGTATTCCTATGTATATATCGTTGACTAACACTTACAATTCAAGCAAATAATTTGCTTACTTTGGGGTTAGATACTGTATGATATGTCCAAGAATATTTATTTATTTAAAGACAAATATAAAATGACACTTAAATTTGAGGAATTTCAAATATATTTTAACGAGTATATAAATAGCGGCTCGCCCGGGTAGAATGGTACCACCGCCTTAGCTATACCCGCCGCCATAACGTCAGTGCTTGTCGTTGACGTGTTCCGGTTTGGAGGGTAAGGTAACCGGTAAACTTACTTTCACACGAGGCCTAACATCCCGACCTCAGGTTGGCAACACACCATTACCACCTTTGGTGTCTATAAAGCGGCGTGAATTTCTTACAATCTGGAAATCCGTCTGCTTGTTCGCCTTCCAATACAATAAAAAGAAAATAACGGTAATAGCCAGTGGAGTACCTCCTGGTGCATGATGATCTGGTGCAGGCGCGCCTGCAGCGGGTCGGCGGCGGGCGGCAGGCCGTCGGCCGCGCCCAGCCCCGCGCCCGCCCCCGCGCCCGCGCCGCACACGCACCGCGCCCCGCCTGCACACCACACCATTATACACTGTGCCACGGAAACCGTATTATTAGACTGAATAAACTATAAAATTTAATAAACTATACACAAATAAAACTTGAATAATAATAATAAATACTTTGACTGTACAACTACAGAATTTTTTTAAGAACGAAAAATTTTACGGCGCTGGTTGGAACTGAACCCATGTCTCCAGCGTACCGGACTGATATGCTAACCACTACACCAAATAACTGCAGCCAGCGCCCGTCAAATTTCTTATTTTCTAAATTTCTTATTCTCGTGTCGACTGTAATATCCTTTTTGGTAACATTTTCAGGCACCTATCAAATAAGTTTATCGTTACAAATAAAATTCACATTTAAACCTTAAAACACTCAAAACCGATTGCGAAAAACGAGATAATGTCCAATTATAAAAATGTGAATTTTATCTGATCAATTGAAATGCGATCAGATTAGCACTCATTTGGGTATTATTTACTTCCAACTATCGCTATCATCTGGTGCCAGCAGCAGGGACCAGTCCTAGCATATATCGATGGTGAGCTCACCAGGAGCGGCGCAGCGTCGGCAAGTGCGGCGTGGCGAGGCGGGACACAGCGTGCGCGGCGAGCGGCCCTCGTCCGAACTGGCGCCGCTCGACCAGCCTGCAACACCCACGAATCAATAAAAACTTAAAAGCACTAAGGGAATAAAAATCTAATTCAACCAGCCCTGTTCCACCTCCGGGATATAAGGCGCGGGCGATCGTTCCACCCTTATGTTGTCAATGTTTCACCTATCCGCACAAAGCGATTTAGCTCGTCATCGTGATTTAATGTGCTTTATAAGCATAATTAGAAAAAATAATACCTTCACGCCTATTGTCCCTGAAGAAGTAGGCAGAGGTGTGCTAGTATTTCCACGACTCGTAAGTCCAGTTGATATACTAGAACACCCACAATTAGCCAAGGTACTAGGGCCCATGATGTGACAGGTGGCAAGCCTATCGCCACTTCAGGCACGTTCTAATCCCGGGCAATGTCATGCTTACTCAGAATAATCTGAAAATCATTTTAAGTAAAGTTGCCTGACCTGAGAAATCAACCCGGGACCTAAGCGGCTAGCGGTATTAACAGGCGACAGCCGTACCGTTACACCACAGAGGCGATGAGCATATTTATTAAAAAATATCTTTCTTCACTTCTTCATATAACCTATGAGTGTGCCAAATTTCATACTCCTCTGTCCGCGCAATTTTCGTAAAATGGGGCCCAAAGTTTTTGCTTCACGTATTAATATTGATATTTTGTCTCTGGTATTTCAATATAGACAAGACAAGTATACAAGTATGTAGAAGTCGTGACACTTGGCACTCGATACTCTCTGCCTACCACGTAAGGGACTTGGCGTGAAGATATGTGTGTGTGTAAAGTGTGTGAAGATATATGTGGAATGCATGTGTGTGTGTTTATATAATACTATTAAATCATTGCTAAGTAAAAAATAATGAAAATATTTCTCATATAATTGTACACATGCATAGAGTTAAATATGGCTTCTCAAGAATGACGATAGTCGGCTTGTATTTCTTATCATCAAGGAAAGCATTTACTCGTTTGCCTACCTAATAAAACATGTGAGGTGTTTTATTTTACTGCCTAAAATGTAAAAAATATAGACCTCTGCTTACTCTATCTGTCAACATAAGACGTTCAAACTAATCCTAAAGTTATCCCTTGCAAAAATGAGAAATGGGGAAATACATTGTTTTACTTAGCTTTTGTATTAACTTAATTATTCCACAAAAGCTGTGTACCTGATACAAGCGCAACATTTACAACATAATATCACACGCACGTACTGCTTAGAACGTCATTATAACAAAAAAGTTAATTATGTATCTATTTTTAATATGTAAGCACTTTCATTTCCTCTGAAATCTGTTAGTGGCTTCATTATTTGCATAAAAATTGAGATTTGTATCAGGATCTAGCACTCTCCACAAAATATTAGCTTAGAAACGAGGCTTTAGCCTTCATCATTAGTCATTCCTTTCCACAATTTCCTGTGACAGGCCCTAATGGGCCGCGTAACGGATTGTCAAAGAGGGCTGTGGAAGCTCTTTTATATCGGAAATTAGAATTCAAGGACCCTAGTGGCCAGTACCTACCTAGTCACGAACATGTATACTTGTGCTCGTATATTGTACTATAGTTTAGTGTACATTTTATTATTATTATGTAGAATCGCCTATACGGTGTAACGGTACGGCTGTCGCCTGTTAAGACCGCTGGCCGCTTGGATCCTGGGTTCAATTCCCAGGTCGCGCAACTTTTCTTTAATGTTTTTCAGATGATTCTGACTAAGCATGACATTGCCCGGGATCGGAATGTGCCTGAAGTGGCGATAGGCTTGCCACCTATCACGTCATGGGCCCTAGTACCTTGGCTAATTGTGGGTGTTCTAGTATATCTACTGGACTTACGAGTCGTGGAGATACTAGCACACCTCAGCCTACTCCTTGGGGGATAATGGACGTGAAGGTACTACTACTACTACTTATGTAGATTTAGTAGGACAATAAAAGTAGCATTAAAAAAACACATTTGAATATTTAACAGCGTCAGTGGGGGTTTGAAACCGTATGTTCGGCATACTAGGCTGCCGTCGTGGTGTTTAGGTCTTTCTAATATTCCATGGAAGCACGTGTTACTGTTTTAAAACTCAAAAAAGGTTGTTGATAGAGTTGGTTTACGGACTATTATTTCACGTCATAATATTATAAGAAAACATTTATGAAAAATTGCATACTTTTATGCGTCATAATTACAAATCGAACGCTTAGGCAAATCGTGTCTTACTATCTTTTATTCCGCGCTCTTTCTTGCACGTGGAACGTGAAACTGAGTATCGCATTTTTATGCATGTGGCCTCATTACTTCAATAAAATATTTATAGAACATAAGAATACTATGACTGAATGAAATGACATTTGGGGCAGAAAAGCTTCTAAAGTTGACTAGACATTAATGAAAAGATTACTGCGTCATCGAATTAACCAAGTATATTTAAAATAAAAACTTACTTAACATATTATACGAAATTGAATAAAATATATAAAATACAAGAAACAACATATCTTGTTTTATAATAACTATTTGAAATGAAATGCACAAATCATAAATGCACTTCAAAATAATTTATACATCAAATATTTTTGTATTACATTATTTTCTTTGTCATTACTTAGAAACTAAGACCGTGATATTTCCGAAAATGTACACATAAAGAACTTTTCATTTAATTGATCAAAATTATTTTATTATTTGGTTCCAAATTAGTTTATAAAATTTTGTATTAATCTACTTAATAAAAAATATTTGATTATTTATTTTATAAAGTGTTTTACTTGCATATTAATTTCTACTGAAATCGTACATAGACCTAGGACAGGCTCTATATCATTCTGAAACATCTTGTAACCGGTTACGTCTTCTTAAAAATCGTGCTCAGCGCTTGTCACAATTGCAATTACAAATAATTACAATTATCTAACTGACTCTACTACTACAGACGTTTTAAAGAAAGCGAAACCGGTCGACCAACAAATTTAATAAAAGTGATGGCTTTAACACATAAACACGAATGTGGTGGCTTTGTTCAGAACAATATAATACAACATTTTTTTCGAACAACTTTGGCTCATATTTTGATTACATTTTTAACTCCCCACTGAGAAAATTGAAAATGTTTAAAAGTGAGGTAAGTATTGTTTTCACCCTAATTTTCGAAATCGAGATTGCACGAGATCGTCACGTTTTGAATCTGACTATTTTACTGCGTACGTGCGTGTGCGCGCGTCCGCGCGTAATCGCGTCCTCATCTGCGTATGTGCGTGTGTGCGTGTGTGCGTGTAAGTGTATATATGTGTATGTATGTAAACCCTTCATAACTTTTGAACGGCTTGACCGATTGAAATAAAAATGGTGTCATTCGATAGGATTTCTGAAAACTTAGATTTCCAACATAATTCCAGTTGATTCACACGGGTTGATTTTAAGAAATCTTGAAAATAAAATTTTTGAAAAAATATTAGCTGTGACGATGGAGTTGCCACCTTTCACATCATGGAACCCAATGTCGTCGGCTAATTGTACGTGCATACTAGTATATATCTCTGCCAACTTCTTCGAGGATATATGGGCGTGATGATATTTATTTTTTTATTTTAACTATTGGATTGTAGAAACTGAAAGCCAGCGAAGTATTGCAAGCGTACGAGGCAAATATTGCAAGAGGTATTGCGGAGTTTGAGGTCTCTTGTCTATAAAAGCGTGCCATACAACTGACCTGAGAGGATACTAGATTTGAATTATTAGATTATTAAAGTTTATTTTGTGATGTCTTCATTCTATTAAAGTTTATTTTATATTTGTTATTGGTCCTCCGGTTTTGTAGTCGCCGCTCTTACCAACTGAGTTAAACCTTTGTAGATGTCAACGAAATTCCCGAAATAATTACTCGTTTAAAGGTATAAGATTCAACATTATTATTTGTAAATTACATTGGATGGTACATTGAAAAAAGTACGCCTTTTGTGATGATAAGGGAGAACCATAGCCAACCAAAATTGTTATTACCTATCGGTAAGTTGTTACTCCGTGGAAAGTTACCCTTCCGAATCGGAACTCGGTATTGCGAAAACCTAACATTATGGCGGCCGAAAAAAATAAGGCGGTGGACCCATTCGAAGGTAAGTAAGAACTATATTTTATATTTTCCATCGACGGCGCGTCGGCGAATAAAACTTTTACTGTTTTACTTATCACTTATAATTTGTTATTAATTGCCGATTTGTAAGAAATTTTGCCTAAAAAGTACGCCAGACTCCCCTTTTTGAGCAAGATTTCTTACTCAAAAAGGGGAGCTTACTAAAAAACTGTCAACCTGTATTTTACACGTCTGGATGTTTGAAAAACCTTCTCTTCAAAAACAAGCAAATGATACCAAAAATAAACAAAAGTAGGGTGTATAAAATAGTATGTGAGGAATGTACGGCAAACAGGAAGGAGTCGTCATTCGCTACT